>LOJH01017100.1:0-18273 GCA_001685095.1 Ellobius talpinus
CAGACCCCAACCCCCCAACCATCCAGCCAGCCACGGAGCAAGAGTGAAAGGAAGATTACTGAAGAAAGGGAAAAAGCCCAGAGGCCTTTTCAAGAAAAAAATAAACCCCTGGGTGTGGATTTATTTGGGAGCTCGGTGGCAGGCCCCCGTCCCCAAAGCCAAAAAGAGTAAAGAGAGTAAAACAACCAACAACAGGACACAGAACTTCTTCAATGTTTGTCAGAGCGGATCAATATTTTGGTTCTTTATAACCATCAATGTTGAGAATGCCTCTTCTCAGAAATACACTACAAAACAGCAGGCACATGTTTAAGGCCGTTTCGGAAGTTGTTGGAAACGCTGCCCTAAACCCAGCACAAAAGTCAACCATTTTTTCCTAATGAAATTCAAGTTAGCAACTTTTACAACAAGTATTCTAATAGAAAACAATTCAGAGATGCACTAACTTGATATGTGCTAAGGAATGACAGTAAAAAAGAAAACATTCTTTGTTTGCTGCAACTGAACTGCTGTGCTTCCTAAGAGCAGAAAACTGTATGTACAGCAAGAACTCTGCAGTTCATGGCTGGCAAGCAAAGCCAAGGAGTTCCAGCCTCCATTGGCGTCTTGTGGTATGAAGACACATCCAGTACAGTGTGCAAATCACGTGGTCAGCGCTGCACTTAGGTTATGCAAGTGCCAGAAACATCACAGGTTCATCACATGCTTGATTTTGAAATGCACAGTCAGAAATCTTTACTATTGCCAAATTTCTCATGACCCTCCACGTTCAGTTCCCCACAATTAAGATGCTGGGGGTGTGCCCCATATGGCAGTATTCCTCACCCACCTTGAGACTCACTTTATGCGCAGGTCACAGAAGGAGTTCAAAAAGCAAACAGGCTCTCAAGTGCTAATCTGCACCTATCTTACGGACTATAGACTTTGTTGTTACTGGCAAGGCCTCAGCTATTCCAAGAGTCATTCTGACACAATTTGTAAGACCCTGAAAGCCTATAGTTAACAATCTTCCTAAGATCAAATATGAACTTAAAAAGGTGGTTAGCTCCCTTCCTGATTTCATCAAATCATAAATAAATTCATTTTTCCTTAAAAAGAACTAATCTTGCTTCTGTCAATCACCTCCTTGTTTTACTCCATGATATTTTTTTTCTTTTTTTGGTTTTTTTCTAGACAGGGTTTCTCTGTGTAACAGCACTAGCTGTCCTGGAACTAGCTCTTATAGACCAGGCTGGCCTCGAATTCACAGAGATCCTCCTGCCTCTGCCTCTGCCTGAGTGTTGGGATTAAAGGTGTGCACCACCACCGCCCAGCTGACTTCAGAATGTTATTGTTCCCTATGTATATCTCTCATTTTCCCCCATCTAGTTAAGACTGGAAGCCAGGCAAGGGAGTGCATGTAACGCCCGACCACAGAAGGATAAACCAAAAGGACTGAAAGATTCCAGGCTAGTCTCTACACAGCAAGGCCCTGTATCTAAAAATAAAATAAAATAAAATAAAGAATTCAAGAAATATAGAGGGGGTAAGTGGAAAGAGGGAGGGAATAAAAGAAAATAAAGGCTAAGGAAAAGAAAAAAGAAAAGAAAAAAAGGAAAAAAGGGGTTGGAAGACCATTCTAGAGCGCATCTCTAGCCAATGGTGTTCTTTGAACTACAATCCCCATGATGCTCTGAGCGTCCCTTGTGCTTCACGTGGGTCATGTGGAAGGGAAGGGCAAATCAAAACCGGACGTTTTCCCCACAATTCTTTGCGGCATCTCAAGATGGTGGCGCCCGGTGGTGCCATGAGCGATTCTGAGAGCTGCAGCAGTAGCAACAGCGATGGCGAGGAACTGGAGCGATGCCGCGAGGCGGCGATGCCCGCCTGGGGGCTGGAGCAGCGCCCGCAGTGGGCAGAGAAACCTAGAACCGGTAGGGGGGTCTCTGAAGAGCGGGGTTCTTCACCTGGGCCCTGGAAAGGATGGATGGTGGGTAGGAGTCGCGGCGTCTTTCTGAAGCTCCTGAGACCAATTGGGGATCAGATTCACGCGGAGGGCGATTCCTTTATTCCAGCGGAGGCAGCTGAGGGACCTAAATGTCTCCTGACTGCGCTTTCCTGCATGTGTCCTTACTGCCATTCTCTGGGAAGGTAACCATGACTGAGATGCACCCCCGTCTTGTATCCTCAGAATCCTGCCTTTCCCGGCCCTCGCATGCTGCCCCATTTTAAGTCACAGTGACTCTGTCTAACCGTGAATCCCTAGAAAACTGGAAATGAACCCGAAATCTGCCAGTATAGGGATTCTTAATCATGGTTAGAGAATCCAACAGGTCCCATGATTTGAAATAGGAAAAAATACTGCATCTTTACATTCATATACTGAATGAAATTTAACATATTTTTTTCTCATCCGTGTGAGCAACAAGCCACAGTCGTTTGACAATACCTGCTATTTTGTTGCAGCAGAAGTCACCATACTGTTATAGCTCTCCTGTTACAATCTTTTACAGATACACTGAAGTGTCTTATTCACAACATAATGTTGGAAAGAAATCATTTACACTCTTCTCTACTTTAACATTCCTGCAATCTTTAGACCCATTTCTAGATCAGTAGATGGCAATTGCCACACAAGCCTGCAACTTGTGTGGATCCCCAGTATCCATCGTGGAAGGGGAAAATTGACTCCCACAAGTGAGTCGGTTCCTAAACACAAACCTACAGCAGTAAACATTTCAAGTCTAGGAAAGGGGTGGACATGAAAAAGAAGTATATGACACCAACTGTGAAAGGTGTTTGGTTTGGTTTGGTTTGGTTTTGAGACAGGGTCTCCCTCTAGTGGCCTGACTATCCTGGAATTCACTATGTAGACCAGACTGGCCTTAACTCAGAGATGTCTGTGTCTGCCTCCTGAGTGCTGGGACTAAAGGCCTGCGCTGCCATAGCCTTTAAAAAGTGAGTAATCTTTAGCTGGGTAGTGGTCAGCATGGCCTATAGTGCTAGTTCCAGGACAGGCTCTAAAGATACACAGAGAAACCCTGTCTTGAAAAACAAACAAAAAATGTTCTTTAAATTTTTTATTACGTTTTATTTTGTGTGGCCACAGGTGCCACAGTACACATGTGGAGATCAGAAATCCTTCCTCTCCTTTTACTATGATCTGGGGGCTCAAACTCAAGTGCCTGGTGAACTGACTTACCTTTGCTAGGAGGTAATTTCCTCAGTTTATAGATGTAAAAACCAAAAACTTGTGGAGTTAAATGGCTCACCCTGGATCTGGAGTTTGAGCCTTTTTCTATGCCCTGGGAGGACTTTGCCATTGCTATAATGGGAGCTGCTCTTCGTGACTTCATGTTATAGAAGACAGGTGTCCATCTCCCACACATCCACATCCAGGGGCATCTGGCTTTTGAGAGTGCACTGATGTAGAACAAGTGTATCAGACAGGCACACTGTGAACACATAGTGACAGAGACCCAGTGGTGGCCCTGGAGCTAATGCTCCAGAGACACAGTGGTGGCCCTGGAGTCAGTGCCCCATGCTCTGCATTGTTCTGGGAGCCATCAAGTGACTGTTCTATTCATTTGGCCCAAAACCACTTTGTCCCATGTCCACATCAGAATCTCGGAGGCATCTCTCAGCATCTCTCCCACACAGCAAGCCCACCCTGCCATGTAGACCCCATCATTACACTATCTGTATTCAGAGTCCTCAGTGATCTGAGCAGATCCCCAGTCTGCCCTTCGGCTCTTCGGTTTCATCCTGCTGAGATATGTTATAAAAACCTAAGCCAGTTTGTATCACTGGAGGCTTTGACTCTTCCACTAGCTCATCTTTCTCAGAACTGCAGTCCTCACACTGCCTTCCTGGGAGGCCTGGATGATGTAGCTCCACCATCTATCTCTGCTCCTCTCCTGGCCACAGCAGCCTCTGGGTGGCTTTCAGCACCCCAGGTTCCTGCTTCTGCAGGCTTGCTTCCCCCTGCCTGGAAGACTCTCTCAGATCTCTGTCCATCGGTTACCTCACAAAGCCCTCCTTGCCCACCTGCGGAGGAAGAGCCCCCTGCCCCCCGCACTGTGCTTGCCTTTCCTGTCTTTTGTGCTTTTTATACACTGCTGCTATTATCCAACTTGATATTGTGTTACCGTCATTTAGCATCTGTTTTCACCAGGAATGTAAGTCCTCTGAGGACACCGACGCTTGTCTGAGTTGTTTGGCGGGTGGGGCACCTGGTTATTAATAGCCATTCAGCCATTCATCACTCTGCCCACCATCAGCATCCTCAGTGATCAGCGCAAAAGCTAGTTTCTTCTTCCACAGCCTACAGCCCCATATAGTAGACATTCAATAAACCATAATCATATCACACTAGGTTTTCTTGTTAAACATTAACAGGCCTAACAGGCCTCCGGAACCAAATGACCTATACCCTCTTTCTAACCCCCATTACATCAGCTATTAGTCATGTATGAGTTCAAGGCTAACCTGGGCTATGTAACAAAATCTGGTTTCAAAAATGGAATTAGTTTTTAGACTCTAGCCATATTAATTTACATGTCTTTGACCCCAAATGGAAATGGGCGGGGCTGGGGACATCCTTGAGTCATACATGTAAATCATCTAAAATGTACCTAGCCCACGCCGCTTTCGTCCACTCTGTAAACTAAACTCCTCTTTTTTCTCGCTCCACAGATGCTGCAGGTAAACAGGTGCCAGCGTCCCAGCCAAGCCACAGGTACTGTGCTTCAGATAGAAGCTTCTGAGTCCCTGTGTGTTCCAGGTGCTAGGCTAGGCGACAGGGTGGCAGCAGGAACAAGACACGTGGGCCCTCTCCTGTGGGGGCAGCTTCTAAGCTGTCAGGAAGTGATGGCCTTCCGTGTGTTACAGGCGCGAGGTGAACAAGCATGACGAAGATGGCAATGAGCTTCAGACCACACCTGAGTTCCGAGCCTTTGTGGCCAAGAAGCTGGGAGCCATGCTGGATAGGTGAGCAGGAGCGTGCTTTAGCTTGTGATCCTCTCACCTCACCCTCCCAAGTTCTGGGATTACACTCTTGTGCCCCAAACCCAGCAAAAAAAAAAAAGAAATAAAAAGTTTTTAGATTTAAAACCAAAAGGTACTTTTGTTGCTACCCAAAATGTCATCCTAAGTCTTGCACCTCCTCTCCCTTAGCTCCATTGCTGTCTCAGAAGTGTGGAAGAAGCCATGCAAGGCAGAGGTGCAGCCCGTGGCAGAGACGGAGGATGGTGAGTCCTTAAGGTGCTGGTGGACACTGCCCTGGAGAGATCCACCATGTGCACGGAGCGCCATGGGGCTAGCAGTGCAGGGGGCCGGTTTCTTCTTACATCTGCTCTCCCCACACTCTGAGGCAGGCATTATGGTACCCATTCCCAGAGTGAGCTAGCTCCAAGAACCCTCACTTGCCCTGGTACCTGCAGAAGCATTTTGCCTTTTCGTTCCACAGTCTTTACCGGCCACTCTGTTTGAGCCTCTTTGGAGGCTGCCACAGGTGAGAGACGCAACTCCTGACTTCTGGAAGCTTCTGAAGGCCAGGTGTGGTGGCACACACTTTTAATCCCTGCACTTGAAGCAGAGGCAGGTGGACCTCTGTGAGTTCAAGGCCAGCCTGGTCTGTGTAGCAAGCTGCAGGACAGCCAGGGCTACATAGAGTGACGCTGTCTCAAAGTCTACCAGAAGCTTCTGAAGTTGCTGTCTGGATTGGCAGCCAGTGGGTGGGTGCCCCTCAAACCCCCTATCCTCTGGCTCCACAGGAGAGCAAGCCAGACCTTCCTCAGACAAGCCTCAGTTTACACGCACATGGCGGGGGGCCTGAGGACAGACTGTAGCCTCAACACCTGCAGGATGGGTCAGTGCCTGCTTCTCCCATTGCTGACTCTATCCCCACGATTCTTAGGTTTCCGCCTTTTCTTCACATCTATCCCTGGAGGCCACAAGAAGGAAGCTTCTCCGAAACCCTGCCGAAAACACCAGCCTCCCAGCTCCAGGTGAGAGCCCACAGCCTCTCCTCTCTCTCCTCTCCTGGTTGATCCTGTGAAGTAGCTGAGTCAGGTCCAGATCAAAGGAAGAAGCCTATCAGATAATAGGGCAGTGTGCCCCAGCAGGAAGTACACAGGGTCTTCTAGGGGGAGCTAAGGGTCTCCACACATTGTGAGTAGCCATCTTGGGCCAGATTCCTCCCTGTATCATTCTTGCCTCCTGTTTTGGGTGCTGTCAAGGTCCTCGTTGTAGATGGGAGTACTGAGGTCAGAGAGTTAATGTCACATGCTGACAAGCTGACCTTGGAGCCTGAGTCTGCCTCAGCCCTGAGCCCCAGCTCCTTGGCTGCCTCCACCTGGTCTGGAGGTGACAAGGTAGCTGTGAGTCCCGTCCAATCGCCTGCTAATCCAGCTGCTGTCCCCGGCAGCAGTGACGACAGTGACGAGGAGTGGCAGCGGTGCCAGGAGGCAGCTGTGTCTGCTTCGGACATTCTCCTGGAGTCAGCCATACACTGTCCTGCCGAGGTGGAGAAGGAGGCGGAGAAGAAGAAATTGAAAAAGAAAGCCAAGCAGAAGGCTGACATTGATTTAACTGGAGCCACAGGCCTGAAACAGGTAAAGGAGGCAGGCAGCGTCAATGGGGACCCAGCATCACTTGGGACCAAAAAGAAGAAAAAGGCCAAGAAAGCCAGGGAGGCTTCCCCGTGCCCACCAGCAGAGTGTGCAGCAGCTGGGCCTGAAAACTGACTCCAGCCTGCAGGCATCATGGCCTCCAGCTCTTGAGGATGAGGCGCCTGTGGAGTCCAAGCAAAGCTAAGCCACTCTCCAGGTCCCAGCACCGCCTCCGCCCACAGTGACTTTAGCTGGGCTTGCCCACGAGTCCAAAGGAGTGGATGCCTGAGCAAGAGGGTGGACTTGTGGTTCCAGCACGTTCTATTTTGTCAGGAAGGAGGGCGCTTCCAGTTTTTGAGACTGAGTCTTAGAGTTCCATCTCTCCTACCTGCCCAGCCAGGTGTGACAAGTGGTCTTTAGAAATGAGGGGAAGGGCCTCCAGGGTACTGAGGCCCAGGAAGAGTTTTGTACCCCTCCCCCAGCCCACACAGACTCCACAGCGTTGCCAGGAAAAGAAGGAAAGATACTCCCCTCCTTTTTTCCCCAGAATTTTCTTACTCCAAAATTTTTAATATACCATCCATAATAACATGTCTAAGTCAGGTCAGTTACTGCATCAGGTACCAGAGTACTGGGGACCCACTTAACTTAGGGTGCAGGCTTGGCTGCAAGGTCTCAAGTAAGTTCTGTCCTCAGCACCAAAGAGAAAAGGGAAAATAAATTATCAGGTGACCCAAGATGTAGCCTAGGTACTGCCCCTGCTTGGTGCTGACCCTCTCTGTTTTATTGTTTGTCTGAAAGACTCTCTGTGTAGCTCAGACTGGCCTGAGACTGCCAGTCTCCTGCTTCTGCCTCCTGAGTAGGGAGACAGGAATACGCCATCAGTGTTGTGGTGTTTGGTGATCGTGCTTACTCAGCAAGTGTTCTACCGCTGAACTACATCCTCAGTGCTGAATGTTAGGGGACATTTTAAATAAAAAACACATGTGGGAGCCTCCCATCCATACCCCCAGATCTGCTTCCTCACCCCCAGATTCAAGACTCCTGGAAACGGCACCACGTGTGGACTAGGTTCCTTGCAGTGAATCTTCTGCAAGGAGGAGGCACAGGATCGGGTGCTGTCTCCTTGCCTTTTCCAGTTACACAAGAGAAAAGGTCTCAAGGTTGTCTATGCCTCAAGGCCCTGGCCTGTGCCCAGCTTCCCTCTGCCTTCCCTCCGGCTGCTGAAGGATAAGCAAGAAGCTTCCATACATTTTTCTTTGACTTTACTAAAAGTTAAATAAATGTACAGGCTTGTCCATAGCTGACTGTAAGCTGCAGGGGACACTGGCTCTCTGTAGGCTCTTCAGACCCAGACAAGAGCTCCTAAGAGCCAGATCCTCTGCAGTAGGCCCAGGGAGATGAGGTCACGTGTGCTCTGGGTTCTCACAGCTACCTTGCCCCTCACAGTCACACTCAAGACCTCGGGTTCCTCAGAATGGCTTTCAGCCCAGGCCATATAGGTGGTTTCTTGGCTGCTCTCAGCATTTTCCCCACAGACACTGCCCAGCCTTGCCTTCTGAGTTCTGCCTCCCTTAGACCCGGAAGGAAGAGTTTTCAGGGCCCTAAAACCAGAGGAGCTGATGGCCAGGACATGGCGAGTCACACCTCCTAAGAGACAGGAATGACAACCCCTTTCTTTGAAGTGGCTTTTCTAGTGGAGGCAAGAAATGAGGCTGGCATCAGAAGACATGTCCATCAGAGGGAGTAAATGTGATCCTGGAGCTGGGAGGGGGTGGCTCAGTTCCAGAGAGCCTAGAAGAGCCCTTTGTGCCTTCCCCTTAGCTCCCAGGCCTCACAGAATAGCCACTTGGAAAATGCCTGTTTGGGGTGGGGCGAGTGTTCCACAAATGGGTGCAGGCTCACTGGCTGGAAGGAGCTGGTGCAGGGTGGAATGGCCTGGGGATGCACCAGAGACAGAAGGCAGCCGTGTGGCTCTCAGGGCTCAGCACAGAGATCCTGTGGGGGCTGCAGACTCTGACTAGGGGTGCCAGCATCACAGGCTTCCCTTTTCTGTTCCAAGTATCAAGTTTTCTGTTCTAAGCAGCTTCCAAAACCCTTCCCAGATCAGTCTGTCTTCCAGCCCTTTGTGGTCCCCTTCTCAGCTGAGATATCAGAGAACCATCCCTTTTTGATGCTGGAGGAGTAACCATGGAATGAAAGCAAAGACTTCTGGGAAGGCCAGGAGCCTATGGTAGGAGACACATGGCAGGCTCAAATGTCCTTCAAGCAGCATGGCCGTTCCCTTCTCGCCCCCTATGCAGGCAGTGCAGGCTCTGGGGACCCAGCTCCTGAGAGACAGTCACCATGGTTACTGAGAGGAGGAGGCCATCTGGGTGGAGATAAAAGTCTCGATGACACCATGGTTGGATGGCAGCAGGTGGCTATGCCCGTTGGTTGAGTCGGAGCTCTGGTACAACACCAGGCTGCTGGAGGACACTGCAGAAGCAAATGAGGTCACTGGCTGTCAGCCAAGTCCCCTCTGACCTCCCCCCCACCTGTCTGACCCTAGGGATGCTCCAGAGGGAGAAAGCAGAGTCTCACTTTCTGAATCACAACAGATTCCAGGAGCCCAGGTCATCCCTCTCCCCTCAGGGCCCACAGGGAGCCTCTCAGATGCTGGGCTGAGTCAAACACTAACAGGGCTAGGAAAGTTTTTTGCATTACTGGGACTTGAACCCAAGGCCTCATGCTTGAATACAGCTCCTCAGAAGGTGTTTTATAGATGTGGTTAACAGTGAATTGGCTTTCAGTAAAAGAAGTTATCCTTGACCACGGGGGCAGGACACATCTAATCAGAAGCCTTAAACTAGACAGGAAACTGAAGCTTCCTGGAGAAGAAATTCTTTATGAGGCCGTGTTTCCTCCTGCCTGCTGCTGTCCCCAGCCTGTTGCTGGTCTGCCAGACAGATGGCAGATGCACTTGGCCTGCAGCTGTGCTCCATGGCTCCCTGTACACAGTGTGGATGCTATCGATGCTCTCGAGAGATCCCAAACTGATGAAAGTGACAGAGTGAGCCCTGGGGCTGACCTGAGTCCAGCCTATCTGCTGCCATCACTGTGGGAGACGGCTCCCATTTGTATAGCAAGACAGTGTTTCCAGTAACTGCCTTACAGCTGCAAGGGCAGGGCCAATGGGGGATCTGAGGCTCCCAGGATAGCAGCTTTCCTGAAGTCAAGAAATTGGGGGTGGAGGACACTCCAGACCTCAGGCACTGTAAGCCGAGTACTGGAGTGGGCCAGGCTGAGGGATGCACATCTGTTGTAAGAACATGAGCGCTCCCAGCTTCCAGATGAGGCCACAGCCAGACTCCTGAGTAAAAACTGAGTTGTTTTGGGTTTTGTTTGTTTTGTTTGTTGTTTTGGGTTTTCGAGACAAAGTTTCTCTGTGAAGCCCTGGCTGTCCTGGAACTCAGTCTGTAGGCCAGGCTGGCATGGGGCTCACAGAGATCCACCTGCCTCTGCCTTCCAAGTGTTGGGATTAAAGGTGTGACCACCACACCCAACAAAAACTGAATTTTTAATTCTGGCCACTCAAAGAATATTAAACACTGAGTCCTGGTTTGATGGCCTGGTGGGTAGGAGTGCTTCGGGGTGGACAAGAAGATAAAGAAGCTGATAACTTCATGTTAATCCTTGGACCCACATGGTAGAAGGAGAGAACTGACTTCTGAAAGTTGGCCTCTGACCTCCACACAGGAAGCACCCTCCATCCACCCTCAGTCCATTGCACACACCACCTCACATCCTGCTGGGAGACAGCAGACCGCTCACCGGTGGGGCTGGTGCTGAGGCGGTGGGCCGGCTGCAGGTGCTGGATGCTCGATGGGTCCTGGCTGGGGATGTGGATGGTGGTGGCTGGAGATGATGGTTCATGAAGCCCAGGCTCACTGGAGGCCTCTGTGTCTGAGGTGAAGACCTAGGCAACCAGAGTAATGCCCTGAACCCATGGCAAGGAAGTGTGGAGCTTCGGGTGGGCCTTCAGGAGGCAGGGCCTTACCTGCTTGGTGGGCGTAAGGCTGGCAAGGGCGCTGAGGTTGGTGTCAGTGATCAGCATGGTCTGCGGAAGCAGGCTTGTGTGCGTGTACTGGGCCACCTCAGGCTTGTGGCTGTAGAGGGCTGGGAGGAGAGGACACAGATGTGGCTCCCTGGACCCTTCCCTCAAGACAGTGCCCTATGGGAAGTGGGCATGAGGCCTGATGGATAGTATGAAGGGGTAGTGCTTGGGGATCTAGTTGGAAGAGATGAACCCCCTGTCTTCACATTATAGGGACCTGCTCTGCTAAACCGGATGGAGAGCAGCCAGGGGAAGGCCCGCACCAACTCCAGCTCATTTTATGTTTGTTCCCCCATTACCCCAGTGGGCCTGTGCTAAGTACAGGTGATGTATTAGATGCGGATGCTGCTGCACTAAATGCAGGTGGCACTATTGTACCAAGTGCGGGCACTCTCTAGTACTGTGCTCAGTGTGCTATGCTGAGCAAAGGGACCACGGTGAAAGATGCTGTCGCATGAAGCACAGGTGCCCTTGTACCAAATGCAGGCCTTTGAAGGAAAGGCCGGTGGCCTCTGTCTAGGTGAGCAGGCAGAGGCTCTGTCTCCAGGGCTCCTTCCAACATGAAACAGCTTCACGTCTAGCCTCTCCAAGAGACTTGAACACTCGCCTAGCACAGAGTAATGCCATACTCTCCCAGGAACTCCACTAAAAGCAGGGCGACCACCACAGGCAGAGATTCAGCCTCACACAAGTCCATAGCCCCTGTCTCCACGCTGAAGTCCAAAAGGTCTAAACCTGAAGCATTGCATAAGGTTGGCCCCATGGCCCATTTGATAGGCCCCTTTAGGCAGACCTGATGTGAGGCTGTGTGAGTGTGAGAGAGACTTGGGGAATAGTTTAAGCTGTGTTGCTTTTGTTTATGCTGCATTTGTTTAACTCCAGAGCTGTGATTCTTTGTGTGTCTAAAAGACCTGATGGTCTAATAAAGAGAGCTGAATGGCCAATAGCGAGGCAGGAAAAAGGATAGGAGGGGCTGGCAGGCAGAGAGGATAAATAGAAGGAGAAACAAGGAAGAAGAGGAGCAAGGAGAGAACCTGGTGAGGAGGACACTAGGGACCAGCTACCTGGCTACCCAGTCACCCAGCCACGGAGTAAGAGTGAAAGTGATCTGGGCAGTGGTGGCGCACACCTTTAATCCCAGCACTCTGGAGGCAGGGACAGGCAGAGCTCTGAGTTCGAGGCCAACTTGGTCTACAGAACGAGTTCTAGGACAGGCTCCAAAGCTACAGAGAAACCCTGTCTGGAAAAACAAAAAAGAGTGAAAGTAAAATACACAGAAGAAAAGGAAAGAGCCCAGAGGCAAAAGGTAGACAAAATAATTTAAGAAAAGCTGGCAAGAAACAAGCCAAGCTGAGGTCGGGCATTTATGACTAAGAATAAGCCTCCGTGTGATTTATTTGGGAGCTGGGTGGCAGGCCTCCAAAAAGCCAAAGAGTGAAGAGTGAAAAAAAAACCCACAATGTGTGCGTGTTTCCATGTCTATCCGCATACAAGTGTAGGCATGTGAGGCCAGGTAGATCCTCAGGTTCAACCCTCTCTCTTTTGAGGAAGTTCTCCCACTTGCCTGGAGCTCAGCAAGCAGGCCAGATTGGCTGTTCTGAGCCCAGGGATTACCCGTCAGTCTCCACCTCAGCTCTGGAGTTACAGGAAGCACACACTGCCACGTCCTATGCCCCATGGAGTTACAGAAAGCACACACTGCCACGTCCCATGCCCCATGGAGTTACAGAAAGCACACACCTCCACGTCCCATGCCCCGTGGAGTTACAGGAAGCACCGCCACATCCCATGCCCCGTGGAGTTACAGGAAGCACACACTGCCACGTCCTATGCCCCATGGAGTTACAGAANGAAAGCACACACTGCCACGTCCCATGCCCCATGGAGTTACAGAAAGCACACACCTCCACGTCCCATGCCCCGTGGAGTTACAGGAAGCACCGCCACATCCCATGCCCCGTGGAGTTACAGGAAGCACACACTGCCACGTCCTATGCCCCATGGAGTTACAGAAAGCACACACTGCCACGTCCCATGCCCCATGGAGTTACAGAAAGCACACACCGCCACGTCCCATGCCCCGTGGCTTCTGAAGGATGCCTCTTCAGCACTTGACGGAGCTATTTCCCCCAGCCCTGCATGAATCCTTGGTCTACTTCATGTAGTTCCCATCTGTTATTGCATGGCTAACAGTGCCCTGTGGCAGGTGCTGCCCACACTGCCCTGGAGTAGTATGTAACATGATATAGCCACAAACCAGCTTTCTGAAAGTGGGAAAGCTGTAGGCTGAAGTATGCACAGCCCCAAGGGCCTCAGAGAATAGCTGGTAGCCTGCACCCCAGCGCCCAGACAAGCAAGGCTAGGAACGTGACCAGTGGCCACCAGCATTACACACGTTGAGAAGTTCACACTGGCTCCTGTGCACACACACACAAAAACAGGTTGGTGGCCTGTAGACACATGCACCACACACAAGCCGTCCTGTGCCCACCCACAGCCTCCCCAGCCCACCTCCCCTAGCCAACATGGGGGATGCTCACCGTGGGGGCTCTGCAGCTGGGCCATGGTGGCCATGAAGGGGCTCTGGGTCACGTGGCTCTGTACAGGGGGCATGAGCTGCTGCTGGTAGGAAGGGTGCAGTGGCTGGGAGAACTGGACCGGCTGTAGGGTGGTCAGGCTGCTGCCCATGCTGTTGATGACGGGCACACTCTGTGCCTGAGTGGAGGCCAGACCTGGTGCAAGACAGGCAGGAGTCAGCCAAGCCTCACACCTGCCACTCTGTCCTCCCTAGCCCTGGACCCTCTGAGGGACACCCTCCAGGCCTTTAGCTGGTCTGGTGGGAAAGGCAGGCTGGGAGACATTGTCCGACTGGCTTCCCTGTCTGGGTTCCATTGTAGTGGCAAAACCCCTGGTTTTGCTCTCTGCTCCCCTCTCCTAGCAGCTCCCTGTCTTAGACACTGGACAATAGTTCCTGCATATAAAGGGCTTGAGTCTTAAAAAAAAAAAGAAAAAAAAGGCCAAAATCCTAGAAAACATCACACAATGCACCCTTACTGCTTTCACATAGTCTTCTCAGACTGTAGGGTTTCAGTGTAATTTCTACACTGTGCTTATTGATTCTGTTTGGTTCACTTTCTGGGATCATGGGTGCCTAGATACAGACAGTCAGAAAGTAGGAATTGGATGGATGGATGGATGGATGGATGGATGGATGGATGGATGAGCCCCAGCGGCTCTTTCCAGATCCCAAGCTGCAGGAGGCACAGGGGCCCCACTTACCCCCCCACCTGCTTACCAATGACCAAGGTGGAGGCGCCTGTGTTAGTGAATGTGGAACCCAGGGAGGCGGGCTCCCCAGTGCCAATGGTCATGACCCCAGGCAGCGAAGCCATGATGAGGTTCTGTGGCTGCTGGTTGAGTCCTGGAGATGTCTGCTCTAAGCTGTGCAGCGCTGTCAGGGTGCTGACTGGAGGCAGGGGACCCCCAGTGGCTGAGACCTGGGAGGGTAAGTCAGGTTGAGTTAGAGTGTCCCCACGCTGTCTCCCAGCCACAGAAGATATGGCTAGGAGGGGTCTCCACACAGGGGTCTCACTCACCAGCTTGGCCTCAGTGCTCAGCAGGCTGCTGCTGGGCTCCAGGCCTGTGGGGGACACTTGGTGTAAGGCCGTAGACACTGTCACTAAGGGACCGCCGCTGCTTGAGGGCACCTCGGCTGCCTCACTGGTTGCAGGCTGTCCATACCGCACACCTGGAGTGGGGACAGTGTCTGGCCTCAGCGACCCCTTTCCTGTCTTCTCCTGCCCCACAGACCTCGCCACACCAGAGCTGTTTTTCTGACACCCCGGCTTTCCTCCCGTGCTAGCTGCTCCCATATCTTTTAATTCGTGGTCCTGTGTCCCCCACTACCTGGTGTGTCCGGCTCTGTGTAAAAGACTCTCAAAGAACAAAGGGACTGAGCCAAATTGGTGCTCATAGAACTTAATGGAAATGAACTGAGTTGAGCAGAATGGACTGCAATTGGCCAAATTAAATTAAATCTCCTTAAGTGGGACCAGAAATGAGTCGAGCTAGATTGAGCTTTTGCTGAGCTGATCAAAATCTAATTGAAATGTACTAAATCGAATTGAGGTTTACAGTCAGCCCCTTATCCACAGGTGCAGCAGCCTCAGATTCAATCAAATGTTAGATAAAAAAATATCTGAAAAAAAATCCACATTCGTACTGAATACGTGCAGGATTTTTTCCTGTCAGTAGACCTCAGCCAATACAGTTAACTGTCTGCAACATAATTACCCTGTGTCGGGTACCGTAAGTCATCTAGAAATGATTCCATATAGGGTAGGGTGTGCGTGGTGAGAGGGAGTTACTATAGGACCTGTCTTCAAGAGGTCCTGGCACCGCTTCCCAGGCTCCAAGGGATACGCTCTGCATAATGAACTGGATCCCATGGAATTAGTTTGGTCAAACTGAATGGTTTGCATGGGAATTGGTGGATTAAACTGTGATCTGAACACAGTTGAGTTGAGCTGAAATGGTTTCTTAGTTCATAGATCCACAGCGGTTGTGTTGTACTGAAGTATCCGGAGGCGAGTTAGGCTGGAGTGGGGTGAGCAGCGTAGCACGGATGGGGTTTTGGTGAGTGCGTGGGTGGTGTGAACCAGTGTGTGGGTCCGGCTGCGTGAGGTGGGTGGAGTACACAGTGTGAACTGGAGGGAGGAGGGAGGGTAGAGTGGGTAAGAAGGAAGTGGGAGGAAACGGAAGGGGGAGACTGGAGTGGATGCAGTGAGGTGGGTGGGGGGAGTGGTGGAGTGCAGGCCGAGAAGAGCGGATGGAGCGCACGAGGCACAGGGGAGGGATGGAGCACAGAGTGTTTGGGGTGGTTGCAGCCCCCGGGGAAAAGCCCTCTGGCCCTTCTGCCCATCGCTTTTATTCTTCACTTCTTTTCCCAATTTCCTCTCCCACAGCACTCACCATGGACCTTACTGGGGGAGAGGGCGGATGTGGGCAGGCCAGGGGAGCTGTGAGCTGGTAGCGCGGGGCCTGGGCCTGGCCCTGGCGGGGGCCCGTTGTATGTGTCCATGGCCAACTTGTGCCGAAAGGCTTCTTCCTTGCGCCGGTTGGCGAACCAGTTGTAGACACGCACCTCTGTAACAAGGTTGGAGCCTAGCCCCTGTGCCTGTGATGGCGACACCCCCCTCTGGATGCACTCCGCCCTGCAAAGATGGCACCCATGAGCCTCCAGGCCAGACTCAGAGGAGGGAGGACAGCGCTGAGCAGTGGAGTCCAGCACGTGCTGAATTTGACAGACCCAGAGTACAAAAGCAGCCCTGCTGCGTGACCTTGGACAAGGGACTTAGCCTCTCTGACCTTAGTCAAGAAGTGAACAAAATAGCCATAGGGCTGTAGAGGAGATGATAAGAGACAAGTGACCCCCCAAGTGTTACTCGGGTGGGTGGGGGATGCTGAGAATTCAATTCAAAACAATGAGAAGAAACTGACTCCTCAATGTCAGCTAGAGTTCTCTGACGAGCCCCCCCTCAGAACCCAGAGACACCTTCCCTTCCCTGGCTTAGCCTCAGCCCTGGCTGGAACATCACTACCTATTGCACTCCTCCACCAAGGTCTCCCGCTCTTCCTTGCTGGGGTTCTTCTGCCTCTCGTAGGCCTGGAACAGGATCTGCTGGGAGGCTGGGCCCCACTTGAACCGGTTCCTCCGCCCCTTTTTGGTTGGCAGCTCATCACCTGTGGGCTCTTCAATCAGTCCCCCCTGCCCTGCGTGGGTGAACTCTGTGGGGACAGAGAAAGGCAAGTAGGGCTTTGACCATGCCCACCTTCACTGTCAGTTCACCTGACCTGCCCCCTCTGTCTTTGCCAAGGTGCTGAGACAGCAGTGGCAGCTGAGACAAAAGTCATCTAATCTGAACTGCAGCTGTGAGCCAGTTGGTAGAGGGCTTGCCTAGCATGCATGAAGTCTGAGTCCAACTCAAAGTCAAGCCCCATCCACTGCTAAAAGAGGACTTGGTGCCATAAGTACCAACACTCAAGAGGTAGAAGCAGGCAGATCTCTGAGTTCAAGGGCAGCCTGCTCTATATACCAAATTCCAGCCCAGCCAGGGCTACATAGAGAGACCCTGTCTTAAAACAAGCAAACAAACCAACAAGCAATTAATTAACTTGGCGCAGAGTGCAACATTCTGCACAGTGTGGCCCTTCACAGCCAATCACGCTGCCTCTTGTTTCTGTCCACACTCAACTGAGTGGCCACAGGAGCCTGGACTAAGACCTGAGGTACCAGATACTATGGCTTGGCCCATAAACCTGGAACACTTTGTCTATTTTTAATATTTTTGTTTGTGTCTGCATGTCATATGTGTGGGGTGCCCACAGAGGCCTGAAAGGGTGTTGCAGGTGACTGAAACCCCTCATGTGGGTGCTGGGAATTGAACTAGCGTCCTCAGGAAGAGTAGCATTTTTTTTTCTTTGAGACATGGTCACGCTATGCAACTCTGTCATAGAACTTGGTATATAGACCAAGCTGGTCTCTGATTCACAGAGATCTATCTGGCTTTGCCTCATGAGTTCTGGGATTCTTTATCATGGACCACCACAACTGGCCCTAAATATGTACTTCTTAAAAATGAACTCAAATAACTATATGATAAGATCAATGTAATGTGTTACCAAAAAAAATTCAAGTTAAAACCACATTATCACCATGTGTACATAGTGGTGAAAATGAAGAAGACCCACATTAACAAGTGTTGACAGAGATTCAGACGCCCCTGGAATGCTGAGACCCTGCTTGTTGGAGCGCAAAATGATTGGGCAGGGATCTACTAAGATCTACTAACTCCGTAGCCAATAGAATTGTGTGTACACCTTTAGCAAAAAGCACAAGCGAAAATATTTAGAGCAGTCCAATTCACAGAATCAAAAGAACAGAAGCAATCCAAATGTTCACTAGAAAGGAATAATGTCAGCGAAAAGTGGTGGTGCGTACTTTAATCCCAGCACTGGGGAGGCAGAGGCAGGTGGATCTCTTGAGTTCAAAGTCAGCCTGATCTACATAGTGGGTTCCAGGTCAGCCAAGGCTCCATAGTGAGTCCCTGTCTCCAAAAATTAAAGTAAAATAAAATACCAAAAAACAAACACCACCACCACCACCAAAAGATCTGTAGATTTTTGTGTATTTTTAAAGGATTTTTTTGTTGTTGTTATTGAAGTAAGTCATTCATTCAACTGAAAACCGGAAGACTGTTTTCCCCTCTGAGATTACTGAGCAGATAGGATGATGGCACAGGGTTCTCAGGACCAGTCTTTGGCCCTGTGAGGAGAACCCCTGAAGGCATGCTAACAGAGGAGAAAACCAACCAACCAAGCCAACATGGTATGCACAGCTCTGAGCTCAGCATGTGGGAAGTGGAGACAGGAGGAACGGTGCAGGAGTCATCCTCTGCTGCGTAGCAAGTTTGAGGCTACAGTGGGCTACACATGAGCCCCAAGAGAGAGGGAGAGGGAGAGAAGCGGGGGGGGGAAGAGGAGAGGGAGAGAGAGAGAGAGAGAGAGAGAGAGAGAGAGAGAGAGAGA
>LOJH01017101.1:9873-21030 GCA_001685095.1 Ellobius talpinus
AATTTACTCAGGAGATCTTGTCTTTTTCTACTTCCCATGTAGATTAGATCTATAAAAGTCTCTCTTAGTGTCCTCATTGTTGTGAGACAGGGTTTCTCTGTGCAGCTTTGCAGCCTGTCCTGGAACCTGTGCTATATAGACCAGGCTGGCCTTGAACTCACAGAGATCACCTGCCTTGGCCTCCAAGGGCTGGGATTAAAGGTGTGTACCACCATTGCCTGGCTGAGTAATTCTTTTTTTATTGCATATTTCATGCATTGAAGCTTTTATGATTTATTTATTTATTTATTTATTCTATGTGTCTTTTACATCATGTATCTTGATCCCATTCATTCCCCCATCCCTTTGCATCTGCACTCCTCCCCTGCACCCCCCCAAAGAAAACACAATTCAAGAGAAAAAATAAAATAAGGGAAAACTTAAAAAATAATCTTGTCATGGAAGCTGCAGTACGATACAGTGAGTCACACAGTAAACCCCTTTGTCCATTTGGAAGTGTTCACTGCGTTGATCTGGTTCGAGGCCTCTGTTTTCTACTACCCAGCTGAAGTTGAGCCCTTGCTGGGGAGCCTCCTGGAGATCCTGTTGTCCTGTGTGTGGAGATCTTGCAGTTTGGGGTCTGCAAGTCAGGTCCCTTCACATGCGACAGCAGATCATAGTAGATAATGGTGTGTGGATAACGGGGCGAGCCAAACCATATCCTTTGCATCTGGGCCTGGGCAGCTGCAGAGTTGGTCCCCCAGATGTGAAATGGGGACAACTCTCCCACGCTTACAACTTTGGGGTTGACTCACCCACACCTGCACTAACAGGGTTGGCTCTATGTCCTGCCCTGGAGAGATGACTCGGTGGTTAAGAGCACCAGCTGTTCTTCCAAAGGACTCGGGTTCAATCCCCAGCACCCACATGGCATCTCACAATTGTCCGTAACTCCATTTCCAGAGGATCTGATACCTTCACATCAGTGCACATAAAACAAAGTTAAATAAACTTTTAAAATGTCTGAGTAATCTTAAATACTACGCATTCTGTTATTTGTTAAAACACATAACTTTCTCCCCTTAGAACCGGGGATCAAACTCAGGCCTCTTGTTCTCAGGGAAGTGTTCTTCTGAGTCACCTCCCCAGCCCCTTTCATTTCTTTCTAACTTGCTGTACTATTGAAGTGTCCAAAAGACGGTTCGTGTAAGTGCAGCCTTCCTCTTGGCTAGCTGGCAAGAGAACACGTCACTTAATGTGATGCTTGCTTGAAGTGCTTGTTCACCAGTCTATTGTGGTATTATAATTTTCCACTAATCTTGCTTAAATTTTTATTAAGAAAGCTGCCAGAGTATTTCAAGTGGGTTTTTGTCATATTCCTAGATTTTTTCATTAACTTGTGATAATACTTCTTTTTTTTTAAAAAAAAAATAGTTAATCTAGTTTGCAGTCTGAAAATAAACCCTTGGGTCATGGTATTATTAATTATTATTATTATTTTTACTAAACTTTTATATTCTATTTGTAGTACATTATTTCATCTGTTTAGAGAATCTTAAATCTATAACTGAAATTGCTATGTAATTCCTTTTTAAATTTATTGACTATAGTGCTGCCTCGTCTGTTACGTTGCCTCCTATGATGGAAGCTACATATTTAATTGCTTGTGTGTCAGCAGCTAGAGAGCAGGGACCAGGTCATGTTTGATTTTCTGTCTTTTGTATCGAGCACAATGCTTAAGGAAATGGTAGGTGCTTGATGAATCTGTGTTGAATGATGAGAAGAATAGCGTTTGGACGCACTTTCCTACAATCCAATTTGACCCACTCTTGACGTCTGCCATATATTGTCTTCATAACTCATGTTCCAGTCCCAGTAACTTCGTGTTGTTCATTTTATTAGTTCCCATGCAGAAATAGCATTGTTGAATTCAGTACTGTAGCCAGAAGAGTCAATTAGCGACCCCTGCACCAACATGGCTATATCTTAAAGATGTTAAATAAGACAAAATTAAGAAGAGTATAGGCATAACTTGGGTAGGCATACCCCAGTTCTGTGTGTTTAATACTCAGTGCTACCGGAAAGTGATGAAGTCTTTCAGAGGTGGGTTTGATGAAGCTTTGAGGTCCTTGAAAATGTGCCCTTGAACAGTAGTGTGAGATGTTAGTCTCTTCTCTCTCGTATCTGGGCCATACTGTGTGCACTTCTGTTCTGTTGGGTGTTTTTGCCATGATACACTGCCAAATCACAGCTCCAAAATCAATGGAACCAATTATGGATTGACTCTGTGAGCCAAAAGACACCTTCTCTTTGAGCTTCGATTCTCAAGCATGCTGTTAGAATACTAGGATGTTGACTGACATGAAGCTCTAAAACTCCAAACACTAACCTGGGTGTGGTGATACATGTTGGTTTTCCCAGCACTTGGAAGGCAGAAGCAGGGGGATCTGAAGGTATCCTCCACTACATAGCAAGCTTGAGACCAGGAGATGCTGGATCCAAAAAAAAAAGGGCAAACAATGTTAGGCACTTGTATTAGGTTTGTGCTGCTGCCTCTAAACTCTGCTGATTCTGTGTAGCCTCTTGGCACATTGTTCTGCATCAAGAGGCTAAAATCTATGTGAATGGCACACCTGTGGCAGGCTTCTGATTTGGTTTTGCCAATTTGAAGCACTGGTAGGGGACTGAAAGGCAGCAGAGAGTGAGATACCATTTTTTTTTTCTGTTCCTGGCAGGACTGCAAGTATGACAACACCAGCAACAGGAAGAGGGGGCAGAAGAGGCTCCATGGCTAATTCAGCAATGCCATGCTGACCTCCAACAGGAAAGAAGTCTATCAGGTAGGTAGGGTGGTATGGGAGAATTGTCTGTATTCTGTCAATCATGTTTTAAATAAACACTGATTGGCTGGTAGCCAGGCAGGAAGTATAGGTGGGACAACCAGACAGAAGTAGAGGCGGGGCAAGGAGAACAGGAGTATTTTGGGAAGAAGGACGCTCTTTCTGCAGTCCTGCCCAAATCACTGAAGAAGCAGGATGTGACCTGCCCCACTGAAAAAGGTACTGAGCCANTGGGAGAATTGTCTGTATTCTGTCAATCATGTTTTAAATAAACACTGATTGGCTGGTAGCCAGGCAGGAAGTATAGGTGGGACAACCAGACAGAAGTAGAGGCGGGGCAAGGAGAACAGGAGTATTTTGGGAAGAAGGACGCTCTTTCTGCAGTCCTGCCCAAATCACTGAAGAAGCAGGATGTGACCTGCCCCACTGAAAAAGGTACTGAGCCACGTGGCTAACATAGATAAGAATAATGTGTAAATGTAACTGATAAGAGCTAATACAAAGCCTGAGCTAATGGGCCTATCAGTTTATATCTTATGGAGACCTCTGTGTGAATTTCTTTGGGGCTTGCCGGCTGTGGGAACTGAGCAGGACAGAAACCCCAACAAGCAGGACCTCCTGTTACAGTAGGGGCTCTGACCTCCACTTCCTGTGCCCTTTGCCCTCTTGCCAATGCTGCCCATTGTCCCAAGCCAACTGGAAGCCAGAAGCCAGGGCAGTCTGGTGAGGTAGTTTGTATCACCCAGTTTCCAAGCACTGAAGGAATTAACTTGGAGGTCAAATGGAGGAAATGATACGAACTCCACTTTTCCACCTGCTTCTCTAACTTTCCAAACCTTTGGAACCAATGTCGGTGCCAAATCCATTTACATGAAATACACTGAGTTGTTTGTACTTTCCTATTAAGAAGTGATGAATTCAGTCTAGTTTATGGGTACAGCATCTGTAGCCAAGAAATAAAAATTTACATGAGAACAAGAAATCTCATATTGGAGGAAATGTTTGCTCTGGGTGGAAGAGAACAGAATGGAAGGGGGAACAAGTTATACATACATCATATGTATCCAAAACATTTAATTTTCAAAACTAGCAGGTAAATGTATTGTTTTTTTTATTAGTTTCTATGTTTATTAATTTAGTTCTATGTTTATCAGTCCATGTTTTCATTTGCTAGAACGATTTAATCATTATTCAAATCCTGTAGGTGTATAATATAAATGAATAAAACCAACTTTAGTTAATATTCTGTGACTGAGATGAAATATCCCGACAAAGGAAACTTGAGGGGCAAGAGTTTATTCTGGATCACAGTTCAAGTTATAGTCCATCATGGTGGCAGGGCTTGAGCTGCTCATGTGGTGTCCACAGTCAGGAAGCAGAGAGAAGAATGCAGCTAGCTGCCTTGCTCACTTCCTCCTTATACAGTCCAGGACCTTAGGAAATGGCGCCACTCACAGTGAGTCTTCCCACTTCAGCTAACCTAATTAAGATCCCTGCCCCCCAGGCAAGCTCAGGGGCATCTCTCAACAGTTAATCCTAGATCTCATCAAGCTGTCAATTGAGATTAACTTTCACCAACCCTGAGGGTGTGGATTCTGGCTCTACAGCCAGTTTGAAGTTAAGATAAGGGCTGGAGAAATGGCTCAGTGGTTAAGAGCATTGCCTGCTCTTCCAAAGGTCCTGAGTTCAATTCCCAGCAACCACATGGAGGCTCACAACCACCTGTAATGAGGACTGGCGCTCTCTTCTGGCCTTCAGGCATACACACAGACAAAATATTGTATACATAATAAATAAATATTAAAAAAACCAGAAGAAGATAAATTAAGGCATTGAATTTCTTGTAATCTTTGTATCCTCATCCATAAGGATAAGGACAACGGTGTCCACCTTATAGGACCATTGTCATGATTAATGGGGATAACTTATGCAAAACATCTCAGCCTACTGCTTAGGCCCCCAACAAGCCCTCAAGGGATCACAGAGCCTTCCTTGTGAATTTCGGGAACAATAGGGCGTGGTCCTATAAACTGCCCCGTATACTGAGCCACGATTCAAGGGGGCTGATTCTCTTCTATTTGAAAACTCACACCAAGTTCCTTCTCTACATACAAGAGTGGCGGATGCTCGATGCAGAAAGTTCTTAAAATATGAGATATACAGGGATAAAAATTAAAATGTTGCTATGATTTTGTCATAACTTATAAATGTATATCAGTATTGAAGACTGTCTATATATTTACTCTGTCTATAGTTTGTAACGAATAATATATGGTAAGTATTTTCCTTTGTTGGGTGTCTTGTGACATCACTTCTGGCTGTATTAATATTCTAGTGGCTAGACAAGGGTTGACTTATTTATTTATTATATTGACTGTGGGATATTTGGTTTGTTTCTCTAATGTTTAATGGCTACAATTAATGCTATAGTGGGCATCTTTGTTCTGATATATATTCTTGTATGGTTTCTTTGGGCAAAATATTTGTGGAAATTTTAATTAAATATTATATATGTTTTATGACAAATAATACAGAGAGAGAGAGAGAGAGAGAGAGAGAAAATTCTTTGGGTACCATGGTGAGGAGTATCTAGCCATGGTAAGGTAATCTAGCTATGGTGAGGAGTCCTATATTCCCCAAAATTACTTTTCAATAGAGGAACTGCAGCAGACATGGATCTGCAACAGGGGACTAATCACTTTGAGGAGTGAGGAATATCAGGGACATGCTACAGAGCAGGACTTGCTCAGGCTAATGAAAGCAAACTTCAACAGACTACATGCAGGGAGAATCTCATTCAACTTTTTAAGTGTCGTTTCTATCTAGAGCCAACTAGATGCAGACACCAGACTGTGGGTTTTCTGAATGGAGGTCTCATGGTGACTTAGTTGGAAAGCTAATGGGGTAGAAACAAGTGTCACATCTCTGGCTGACCTTGAGATGTGATTTTCTTGTGTCTTGGCTATTCACCTTGTACCTGTCCTCCCTTCTAGTGTGTGGGTTCTTAGGTCCACTCTCAACTGCCTAGATGGGGAGACGAAGGGTAAGTATAAATTCCCAAAGCCTTCCACTCACTTGTTAATTAATTTCTGCAATAAAATTCTACCGGCACCTGCCAGCTTCAGACTAAGATGGAGCCAATGAATTTGAAAAATAATTAAAGTCAATGAGCTGCTCTTCTGATAGGGTCCGGAAAACTCAACAACCATAATTAGTGAGAAGTGCAAAGTGAGGAGGTGTCACTTGCTGATAAACGGGACTTCTTCCAGTCATTTCAAGAGAGAACCCTGCCCATATGGGAATGCCTTGCTCCATTGAATCAGAAGAGCGTTGCTGGGTTTACAAGCAGAGAGTGAATGAAGGCCAAGTACTAATCTGGAAAACATTTCCCCTTGGCTGAAATAGGAGGTCTATTTCCTTATCCCCCCCCACCATTGTGTCAGAATGTTGGTAAGAAATTGCGACAATCTCCCCTGAGGTCTATGAGCCCCAAAGCAGTCTGCCTAACTCTCTACCTCTACATGAGAAAAACAAGTTTTGGAATTAAAGTGATGGAGAAGCTGCATCCTAGATGGACAACGGCTGTCTGGGAGCTCAGTTCGCCTGCATGGTTTCAGGAGTTTCTTGAAAGCCACTGCTGAGAGTCTGACAATGTGGGTTTGGGATCTGCCTTGGCTGGGAGGAAGCCATGGGTCTGGGCAGAGCCTCATCTGTGTTCTAGGTTCTATATTCTATTGGGAGATGATTAGACATGGGGTAGTCAGGCCTTCTTTTCTGCATCTTAACAGAAATGAATTTATTTTAATTTATACTCAAATAATTCAATTATACATCAAAACCTCAGTTCACATTTATAACCAAAATACTGTTTTTCAAAATTAACGTATATAGGCTTAAAATAAAATGAGTGTAAAGATAAAGTATCTTAATGCAAATAAAACTTGACTTTGCATTAATTGAAAATTTGAAATACTGAAGAAAACTTTAAGGTTGTTATTTTGGAATCCAGCTGTCAATAATTCTTTAGAGTATAACAGACTCCATCAAAGTGAGGTTAATTTTTATTTTGCTTATTCAACTAATTATCTTTCTTTTGGTTCTTGACCAGCCGACCTGTGGAACAGCACCTGAAAATGGGAGAGAGGATTAAAGAAAGAGATAGAAGACAGAAGGATAGACTCGGGAGGGCTCTCAGTGACTGCAGCAGCCCTGGATTTATTTCTCATAGCCCTTTTAGACCCAAAGCAAAGAGGGAGGGTGCAAAAGACTTCCTTACCATGGTTCAAAGAATAAACAAACACAATCACCTTCTTAACTCTCAAACATCTAGTAACCATTGGTCAAATATCCTGCTATTTGGCCTTGAGGAGCAAGAGCAAGCTTGAACTCTCTGACCTTAAGTCAAGATGGAATGGAGTCACTGTGGATTCCCATGTCCCATTAGTCTGAGGCATCTGTGTCCTTGACAGGGCCATTCGTAGTTTATGAATGCTTGCTCATATGAGTACACTCGCTCCCCCCAACTCTGTATCCTAGGCTGACCTTAAACTTGAGGCAGTCCTCCTGCCTCAGTCTCCCAAGTGTTAGGATTTCAGGTATGAGCCCCTGCACCGGGCTTCCGAAGAGTTTAATTTATAAAAGTCATTTTTATTGTGCATACATACACGAGAAAACAAGAGAGTTTTTGCCCACTAAGCTATGACCCAAAGCTTTTTTGGTGTCTAGAGTTGTTTTTTTGTTTAGGAATAGTCCTGTGCCAAACCGCCTGGCAGAGTTCCTCTCCCCGTGTGTCACGCTGCTCCTCCGAGCCCTTCTCCACCGCAGTAACTTTTCCTTTCACTCTGAATCTTAGCGCGATGGTCCCCCCCCCGGACATCCTATCAACAGTAAATTATAAGTCCTGTGCAATGGACAAAGCTATTACTCAGTTGAGGGACAGACGGCTTCGTAATCAAGCTGGTTCGCATGTCGACGACGGATGCTCTCTTGCCGTATTCAACTTCAAAGGAATGAAAGGCCTTACGCTCACTGCAGTGCACACCCAGACTGACCCCTGAGAATTTCTTCCTTCCTCGCATCCTGGGGTTTTCCAGGAGAGATCACGAAGGTGAGACGCATGCTTTCAACAAACCCTGAAGAGAGGATTGTGTCAGAAATCAGAACTCAGCCACTTTATGTTACCCTGTGATGCACGAGATCCCATTCGTGACAGCCAGGCCCGGGCAGTGGGGTCATTTCCTCAGGCAGCAGCTCATTATAGGACTCTGACGAATGTGCCCAGTTCTCATTTGACTCAAGGGTGGGCTGTGAGGCCTTGCCTTCGTGGTTCCCAGGTAACTGCTGAAGGAGACGTGATGTGACAGCGATAATTTATAGCTTCATGCTCGGTGAAATGACCTTTCTGTAGGATTGACTTCCCATAAATGCACCATGAAGGCCACTGTGGACCCAATCATTGTCATAATTGTTTTATATTTTCCACTAATCAAGGGCATAACCCCAAGGTCGATACCGATATCTGTTATTATAGCCTTACTCGACATACGAAGCCACCGAGGCACAGAGCTTACCCTGCTTAATGTCATAGCTCACACGAACGCAGGCAATTTGGTTCAGTCTTTATGCTTTCAGCAGCTACACTGCGTCACTGCAATGCTATAGTACTGGAGAGCTGGAATAAAGGCTAAACATGCATACGATTGTCTTAGTTTACAGCTACGTAACAGAGAGGAGGCTACGTTGTGAGTCTCCCATAAACACTTTCTGCTAGTTGTTCAAAGAAGGAGGTGGACAGAAATGCCCCACAGTTTGTTCAGACTAACAACGGAACTCCTGCTGTCAGTGAACCTGGGGTCGGGAGAGGAAGGGAAGATTAATTTCAGCTTGGCTATGGGGTGGCGGGTAAAGTGTCAATCTAAAACAGGAAGGTCAGTCACCTGAGATGGCTACACTAACTCAGTGTTCGGGGGTCCTCATAGAGCTACCCAAATGCTAAATCTAGGCCTTACGACAGCCACCTAGCCCTGACATCATATTTGGAAGTCTTTGAGCCACACTAGTGAATTACCTTACAGAAATCAAGGAGTCTAAAGTCTCAAGTCACGGTCTGGTTTCCAGCGAGCTGTGATAGGGAAGTTAATTAAAACCAGGAATTGAAATTTTCTTTTTAAGAGAAATGGCCATTGAGTGTTAATCAGCTGTAAAGAAGGGAGCAGAAAGCCAGGGGATCCATAAAGCCGCTCTGCCCTGTAAGCACAGTTGCTTCACCTCTGACCTCCATAGCTGAGCAAGGATTTGGCTCCGGCAATCTTCTCTGGGAAGCCAGCAGTTTGAACTGCTGCCACGAGCAAATGAGTTTTCTCTACCGAGAATGAATTCTCCTGAACCGCTGAAACAAAGGTCTGTGTCCCGGGTGGCTATTATTTATTTGCTGGAGAAGCTGCGAAATATTCCCTACCGTCTTCCCTGGGTCTGGGAGCTGTGAGCCATGGTACTTAGTCTCAGGTCTAAAGGAACAAAGCTCGCTGAAGGGAGAAAGTGGCAGGGTGAGGGACAAGAAATATGAAAAGTGCCTACTAATACAGGCCTCGAAGTAAGCAAGTCATAAAACGGGCCTTATTTACTGTCCTCCTCCCATCTTGAGGATGGGGCACATGACTGAATTTAGCACTCTGTAGCAGTGCTGTTGGGGCAGACAAGGGAGGGGGCCGGTTGGAGTGATTCTGAGACCTTCTCTGAGTGAGCAGCAGTGAGTGACCAAACAGCTGCTGCGGGCTCACATCCTGGTTTCCGTTTCCCTCCAGTCAAGAGTCTGAGCTTTTGCGTGACGCTGTAATACATAGATCACTGTGAAAACGGCCTCATGTCCCACTGCCATTGTCAGTGCAGTACGGAGCCTTGCTGCCTTAGTCTGTAGGAAAAACCAGGGTGAACGGACCGGAAACTGGCTTCTCTCAATTCTCCCAGCTCCGAAGAAGCCAGAGCATATTGCAACCGCGGATCCCATCCCCACTTCTGGTGTCATCGACTGACCCATGGTTTGAAGAAGTCTTCCACTCCATCAGCTCCCATTCGTCTGAGTACTGTGTGTCCCTAACTATTCCAGATGAAATAGCCCAGAGTCTTCTGTATGCTCCAGCACAGTGGTTCTCACCCTTCCTAATGCTGCGGCCCTTTAACACAGTTCCTCATGTTGTGGGGACCCCAACTAGAAAAATATTTTGTTGCTGCTTCATAACCGTTATGAATCATAATGTAGAGATCTGTGTTTTCTGGTGGTCTCAAGGCATTCTCATGAAAGGGTTGTTGGACTCCCAGTGTTGAGAACCACTGTTCTGGCGTCTTGAATGAACAAACCCAAATGCTATAAAGATACAATTTACTAGAGGGATTTATGTATTTTGGAAAGCACAGTCTTGACTCAGTGTACAAAAAAAAGACAACTAACCAACCAACCAACCAAACCAAAACAACTTAAAATCCTAAGAGTGGATGACTATCAGTATTGAGGTTGCACAGTTTGCAGACAGCCCAGTCCTGCATAACTCACTGTCACTTTTATGAGCCACATAGCTTAGGCTGGTCTCACATTCACGGATTTTACATTTTGGTAATAATCTTCTTTGTGGAAATCAGGTTTATAGAGTGATCAACAGAGAAATATTTATAATGCAAAAGCCAAGACTTTGGTAAAATAAATCTTAGTATTTTCTTAGAATACTATGCTTGAAATGACTATGTGCAGATATCTTTAGCAAAGAAAAGAGTTCTGAATATTGGGGAATTTTCTTTTTCCTTTTTTTTGTTTGAGTATTGTGCTTAGTGAAAAAGTACTGTGGAATAATTAATATGATGTAAGTTGGTTTCCTAAGAGGATTTCTAACATAATGATGCTCAGATGAAAGCCTGGGCCACTGCACTGAGACGAGAGACTGTGGTTAAAGGTGCTTGCAGCGCACACCTGAGTTCAATCCCCAGGACCCATAAAAAGGTGGGAAGAGAGAAGTGGTTCCTCAGAGTGGTCACCTGATGGCAACACAGCATGT
Source organism: Ellobius talpinus (assembly GCA_001685095.1). NCBI lineage: Eukaryota > Metazoa > Chordata > Mammalia > Rodentia > Cricetidae > Ellobius > Ellobius talpinus. The sequence continues at coordinate 20,738 of LOJH01017101.1, forward strand.
GTGCACACTCACAACCAAAACCCACTCAGATAGTAATAGTAATGACAATAACGATGTCTAGAAAGATGCATACAAAATACCAACAGGGTGCTGGAGAGAAGGCTGCAAGCTGAGTGTGGTGGAGCGTGCCTTTAATCCCAGCACTTGGGAGGCAGAGGCAGACAGGTCTCTGTGAACTGGAGGCCAGCCTGGTCTACATAGGGAGTTCCAGCACAACCAAACCAAGGCTACATAGAGAGACCCCGTGTGTGTGTGTGTGTGTGTGTGTGTGTGTGTGTGTGTGAGAGAGAGAG
>LOJH01017102.1:0-20378 GCA_001685095.1 Ellobius talpinus
TCTTTGATGACCTCTCCTAACTCATCTGCACCTGCATCAGAGTGGTCAGTAAACTAGGTAAAGAAGCTCCCTGGCTCTTCGTGTTGTCTCTTCCTGCTGGCCTTATTCTGTGTTTGACTCGAGCGTTTTGTCAAATCAAGTCTTATTCTTAAGCCCAGCTTTTTGGTTATTTTAATTTAGAGACTGCTCAGATGCTGAATGTTTTGAAGAGTCCACGGTAGGCACAAAAACACATTTGTACACAGAGTAACACTGAACAAAGGCATAAAACAACTTATCACGGGAAAGCAAATATGCACAGTGCTTCCTTCTGTCAGCATGGCAGAATTCACAAGCCTCAGTAAGAAACAGAGTGATCTGCTTGTACTTCATTTTTCCTTGATCTGCATTTGGGGAGAATTGCTCATGTTTTATGGCCAGCCAGCATCCATCGAATGTCTGTCATTATGCATGCAGTCCTGCAATTAGTGCTTTCACATTTTGTTAGTGCTCTCTTGCATCCGGAGAGAGGCTGGAATTGTTTCCCATGATACCTGTGAAGAAACCAAGACCCAGAGAAGGGAAAATACTACATTTATAAAGAACCAATTCTGAATGTTTTGAACATGTAACTTTTTGCTGTTCCCCTTTGGGCATTTGGTGTTTGATTTCAGATATATTTCAAGAGTGGAATGGGAGAGCCCATCATCCGTCCTATTTGGATTCACCGTGTTAATGTCGTGCCGTATTTATTTTCTTAATCTTCTCTATCATCTGTCAACTGTGTATCTTTACCTACGTATCTATGAATTTACCTTCCTTCCTTTCAGTCATTGTCTATCAACCGTCTATCATCTGTTGTTATCTATCCTTCAAGTCTAAATCATTTGACTATAAATTACATATCTTATATAATAAATATTCTTTAAGTACTTCTATATGTGTTTCCTGAGAAAAAAGATATTTTTCAACATCCCCACAATATGACTACATAATCAGTAACTTTAGCATCAGCATTGTATTCATATGAAGTTAAAACTCACCCTCTAGTATCTCAGAGGTTCCAGAATACCTTTTATATGCTTTAACTTCTGGTCCAAGGTCCAGCCCTGGAACATGCATTGGACTTTGTTGCTGTGTCCTTTGCGATTCTCAGGTCTGGAAAACTCTTGGGTTTTGTTTATTATAGCACTAACATTAAAAAGAGAAGACAGGTCAAGACTAGTGAGATGGCTCAGTGGGGAAAAGTGTCTCCTCCCAAGTGTGAGTGATCTGAATCTGAGTCCCAAGCCCACAGGATACACAGAGAAGACCAATTTCTGCAGGTTGTCTTCTGACCCCCACCAGTTCACTGTGGCACACACACACACACACACACCCAAACACCCACACCACAATACACACATACCACACATACCACACACACACACCACACAAACACACCACACTCATACCACATATACACACATCACACACACACCACACATACCACCACACACACCACATATATACACCACACACACTCCATACATCACATACACATCACACACATACCATATACTCTCCACACATCACATACACACACCACACACACACACATACACCACACACCACATACACACATACCACATCACACATACACCACACACACATACCACACCACACACACACACACCACACACCACATACACACATACCACATCACACATACACCACACACACACCACATACACATACCACACCACACACACCACAAACCACACATCACACACACACCACACACACAACACACCATACACACCACACACATTATATGCACACACACCACTCTCACACCATACACACCACACATACAGACACGCATGTACACACACACTCAATAAACAAACAAACAAACAAACAAACAAACAAACAAACAAACAAACAAATAAATGTTATGAGATGAAACAAAACAAAAAAATTACTTTCAAACTTCCCTTCAGTTTGGGTTTGTCCGGTGTGTTTCAAATCAGGATCTTGTGTCTCTCCTGACATGCTGTATAATAAGAACTTGGTTTGCTCCAATATTGGTAATGTTATCTTTGATCTAGTTTTTCTATGATGAAGTCACCTCTTACTTTTTTTTTAGTGAATCAATAGTCTGTTAAAGGTCTTTTGAGGCTGTATAGTTCATTCCTCACTGAAGATTTTTTGAAGCACATTGTCTCTTTTGTATTTAATTAATGAATTGATTAATAAATGCTGGTATAATTTTCTTATAAGGAATGGAGATATTCTAAAGGGACACCTGGGACTTTTCTTTTTGACTATCAGACTATTGGAATGATTGTTCCCCAAGAAATAAGATTTTCTCAGGAATTTCATATTGAGAGAAGAGGAAGACTGAAACTTGAGCCAGCCGGTGCAGTCCCTTGTCTCCCAGGAGGAGATAAAGGCAGTACTGACTTCTCAGAACACCCTGCAAGAGAGACCAGAGATGGGAGCCTGGACAAGGATGAGTCAGCCTTGACCAGAACTGCTTAGTTACACATGTCCCTTCCCTTTCAACCTAAGTCTCATGTCAGGAACCCTCAGGCAGACTGAGTTCCACCTGATCCCTTTGCTTGGTGCTCTTCCTTAGTGATTATGTTGAAAATAGTGAATAAGTCTCTTTCCTTTGTTTCCACTAAAACTGGTCTATTTAATTGGCCAGTAGAGGATGGGAGGGGTAGGGAAAACCTGATTTGTTAGAGTTGCAAGGGCCCGGGCTCTGATCTTAAAGATTCCAGAAACAATGTTGATTACAGAAGGCCATTTCCACAAAAGTACATAATAACTTCGAGTGTATTCTAACTCAAATTTGCACTCTCGGCCTTTTCTACCCTCCCCCATGTCCTTGGTTTTCCTTGTTTCTCTAGATACCCCATTTCCCCCTGATTTTTGTCATCTGGATACATGTTCTCATGCATCTGAATGAAACTCACTCATTTTACTTTAGTTATGATGAATGCTTTTCCTTGACATTTTAGTATAAAAACGTATTTACAATTTATATTTATAAACTAGGACTTATGTGTCCATTACTGACAAGTAATCTGCTTGCCACAGAATCAAGTGATGACATCCATCTTTGAACTTAGGATAAATAGTTAAGAAAAAAATGTGCCTGTTTTCTTTAACAGAGGTTATTTCTTTTTTAAAATTTACTTTTTCTTTATTTAAAAACAATCTTTAACATTTTACATACCAATTCCAATTCCCCCTCCCTCCCCTCCTATTGTTCCTCCCAAATCCTATTGTTCCTCCCACCATGCCCCCACCTCACCCCCCAAATTCCACTTCTCAGAGAGGATAAGTCCTTCCACAGGGAGTCAACAAAGTCTGGCACATCAAATTGAGGCAGAGCCAAGGCCTTATCCCCCTGTATCTAGGCTGAGCAAGCTATCCCTCTATAGGGAATGTGCTCCATAAAGCCTGTTCATGGACTAGGGATAAATCCTGGTCCCACTGCCAGTGGCCCCACAGACTGCCCAAGTCACACAGGTGTCACACACATTCAGAGGACATAGTTTGGTCCTATGCAGGTTCCCCAGCTGTCAGTACAGAGTCAGTGAGGTCCCACTAGCTCAGGTCAGTTGTCACAGAGGATATTTCTAATTGATTGTGACTTTGGCGCTTTTTCTGGTTTTAGAGTCACCATTAACAATTCGTGCCCAGGTGGTCTGTTGTGGCAAATGGCGTTGCTTAAGGCAGTGCGGTGCACTAGCTTTACCTTCTTCCTCAGGCAGTATGTGTCTCTAACTGACAACCATATACGCAAAGTATACCAGTTGGTATGCAGTAGGTGTTGCACAGCTGAAATTATGGTTCAACACTTGTCTGAAGCGAAGCACTGTTGTTGAATTCGGCCTACAAGAAAACATTTGAGAGCCCAAAGCTTCAACAATTCATGACGTGCTCAACTTGAGCTTTCTGGTGATGACTTCTTCCGAAGTGGGCTAAGGTTTCATTCCAAGTATATCCCAGACACTGCAGTCTACCACAGCTGCACACTGTTGGGACAGCGTTCTTCTCATGTGTGTCTGTGAACTCAGCTCATGAAGAACTGAACTGCTGGTTGAAGCAAGAGGAAGTGTTCCCACTCCCCCCCCCTCGCCGCCTTAGTTTTCACTGGAGAACCATCTAGGAGTGGAGACAAATGTCATCTGTTGGTGGGAGGGAAAGTCAGAGTTTCGTGTCCAGAGGCAAGGGGACTGGAATGGAAAATGAGCACGGCCTGAGAAGAAAGCACTAAAGCCAGAAGTAAGCACTCTTTCAAGCTATGCGGAACTAGGAACAAGGCTGAGTACTTCTCTTTGGTGCAAATGGGTCTCAGTTGTGCTTGCTGTGGCAAGGAATGGACTTTGAGAGGAGGCATTAAGGCGAAATGGCACAGTGAGACCAGGGCTGAGAGAGCACTCCGGGGTTTCCTCTGGAAGCGGGTTACTCTGCGATGGAAATTTTGTTGGCTTTGTAATTGGCAAAAATGAACTAAGTGCTTGTCTTTGTTTTGCTTTCAAGACAAAACTAAGGGAGAAGTTTTTAAGTCGCCATTTTGACCATTGCTCCTTCTTTCCTTCCTTTCTCCAAGCTGCATGGGATCCAAGGACGTGTTAGGGAGGTTAAGAAGCAGCAGGTTACCTGAGAGGCAACCCAGTGATTCAGCTACCCTGGAGTCTTCCTCCACCTGATATATAGTAAAACTTCAAAGTTATGTAGCTGCTTTGAAGTCACCCTCCTCAAACTCCTGTAAGAAACCCCTCACCTGTGTTCTTTCAGAAGGCCCAATACTCTCTCTCATTAGTTTCCTAAGCTAGTTTTGGGGGATTTTAATTGGTCTGTATTCTTTTCTGGGTTGCCTAGACATCTGCCTGAATCTTCCCAGGAAAAGTCAACACAAGATACATCCTGTGAGGCCTTGCTTTAAAAATAGACAAAAAGAAGAGAGAAAGTCAGGGATTCTAGAGGACATTATTAGTTCTACACATAGCCACAAGGCCAGAAAGATTCCTCTGAGATTTTGCTTCTTTTTAGCACATTTTCTCCAAAATCCTTATGATGTTATCGTATGTATGAGAACTGATGAAACATTACTCTCAAAGAATAAATGATATTCTATTATTAATTGGTCTGTAATGGTGGTTCTTTCTGCAGACATTTTTCAAACAGAAGGTGTATCTTTATTTCATAAATTCAAGAAAGTTCTAGTTAAACAGATTTCTTCCACGCAAGGCTTCTTAACTCCCTTACCATGCAAATGTGCAAGGTGACTCTGTGGCAGATAATCTGTTGCTCCTTTCCCCCGTAGTCCACTGTTGTTTTATTTCTTACCTCTGTCTGCTTCATCCATTAATTTCAAGTTTCTGTGGAAACTAGTACACCCAGTATCAAAACAAACAGATGAACTGCTGTCAAAAATCAAGGTAACATTATTTTTCTGGTGGTGAAATGGTTTCAGTGTGCTATATCCAGTGAAAACAATTTTATCAAACAACTGCCTTGGAAAGTTATCATCTAAATGATGGGGCTGGTGATGTGGGGAAGACAGGAACTGAGTGGCAGGAGAGGAACACCTTGTGGACTATCAGTGAACTCACACCGAAACAAAACAGAACACCCCAAACCAAAACCTGAATTCTGAGACAGAGTCCGTTTTCATACTCTCCTTTGTGGCAGAGTTTGAGGGAGCACAGGTTGTTTTGCGGTGCATGGGTGTGGCCATGTGAGCCTGTCTTCATTTTCCAGAGTGGATGGGGTGAGCGCTGAGCAGGGTCTGAAGGCTCCATGGCCTGTTTCCTCACAGCTGTGCCTTGGCCGTGATCTGAGGGGCTTACTCTTTCCAGTACCACCCTGTTCTGACTCCCGAGGACGAAGAACCAGTGTGAAGAGGAGAGCTACTCTTGTTTTGAACTACACTGCAAAGGCAGGAGTCCTGAGGCAGCAGTGCCTGGCAGGTCCGCTTTCTGTCTCAGGCCATTCTGAAGGTTTGCGACTGGGAATGTTGTCCCGAGAAGCATGATTTCCCTTTGAACTCACGCTTCCAGGAGAAGTAGAATGTTTGAGAAAGGAACTGTCTTGCTGGGACCTGCTTGGTCTTCTGAGATGGCAAAAGGGTGAGAGAGGATCCGGTCATGCAAGCTCACTGTGCCTGCTGGGGATGCTCAGGGAAAACGAGAAGGAGAAGAAAAAGGGTCCCTTCTTCGGCAGCCTCATTTCCTTAGCACCAATCAGGAAGGGTGTGAATTAGGATCTAATTAAGAGATTAAAATTTACTTTGGTTAAAGATTAATGGAAAACCTTGTGGAGAACTTGGATTTCCTTCTAGTGACTGTGTTTGTTACCCTTTCTTTCTCAACAGTTTTCCAATAGTGTCAAAACTGACAGGATTGCTTTGATGAGAGCAGCCTTAACCCAGCATCCACCCTTCGTTAGATGTCTTCTACAAGGACCGTCTAGTCCTAGTACTTGATCAGTACTTGTTGGCATTGAAGAGACCAGGCTAGTGCCACTTTAGCATTGTGACTACCTTGTGCTGAGTGTAGTTAAAAAGTAGTCCGAAAGAGCCTTTTGTCATGACTCTCTAGCCAAGAAACTCTCTTTTCTCTATCCCACGTAGGAGACAGTAGATAAACAACTATTACCATTGGTAGGAGAAGGTCAGCATCGAGAGAGGTTTGTATAAGTTTTGTTCATATATTTTCACTAGATTAGCCCAATATGAAACTTTTTAAAAGATTCACTTTTATTATCTTTGTTTGTTTGTGTGTGTGTGTTTGAGTATGTATATGTGTGTGTGAGCACACACACATGTGTGTGTGAGTGTGTAAAAGCCACATGTGTGTTGGTGCAGGGGCTTACAGACTCCAAAAGAAGGAGCTGCATCTTTTAGGGTTGGAGGTAGAGGTCATTGTGAGTCTGGAAACTGAATTTTGATGCTCTGGGAGGGCAGCAAGTACTCTCAACTACTGAGCCATTTCTTCAGTCCTACTCTATCCCCTGTGAACCTCCTACAAGTTACTGCCTTTAAAAATAGAAAGGCCATTTCTTGTGTCTTTCTATTCATCACCCTTTGTTAGAATGTCACATTCATCTATCAGACTTACCTGCCTGAAAGTCACCTTAAATATGAAAATTAAACTGCTAACTCCATAGGAAACTTTGATCAATTGCCCCTTTATTTATAGTAAAAATACAACAAAAGTTTTGTTTGTTTGCCTTCCTTACCATATCCTTATCTCATAGTTATGGGAACTGGATGCATCTACGGACTGGAAGAGATTCTAACCTAATTCTTCATGGTCCTGAAACCTGTGCACCCTCATGACCATTTTTAGTAATACACAGAAGCAGTTACCTACACAGAGTTGCATGCCAGGACAAATCTGCAAGTACAGGACCTGCATTCATTAAATAAAAGTTTGAACACTTGTGTATGGAATTCGGTATAACCTAAGAAGGTGGAAGACAGCTCTCCTCTCATGTTCATGTGGGATGATGAGTGGTCTGATGTGGGCGATAGAATTATAGATAGAACAGGAGTAGAATCTAAGCTTTCACACTTATTAGTTGTTTCATTGCTTTGTTTTGTTAATACGGTGTCTCCCATGAAACCCAGATTGGGTTGGAACTTGTGATCTTCACGTCTCAGCCTTCCCAGTAATGAGATTATGAGTGTGTACTGCCATGTCAACCTACTCATTAGGTTTTGAGTTAAGATAAACAATCTAACTCTGTAAAGATATTTCATCATCTAAAAAAAAGTTGCAGATTCTTACCTCAGAGAGTGTTGGAATAACTACAACGTATTTCAAAGGGCATCATATTCATCACAACAATGAATATCTTTCTGTGTTTTCCTGGGCCACAAGGCACTTCAGAGTGAATTTGCTTGTTCATCTATAACAGTGGTATAGGTGCATGATAGGTGCTGGATGTCCGCATTGTGAATGACGTGAGTGCCGTTAGATGTCAAATTCCCCAAGATGCCAGATTTCTCAAGTTTTAGCTGATGCAGTAGTTAGTGGCCAATTAGAAAAACATAGGTATAAAGAGGACAATGGGTGGTGAGGTAGTGGTTAGTAGTACAAACAAATATGGTGAACTAAATTAATTGTTATTGAGCCAACAGACTGAGGATTTTTTCCAGTTATTCTGTTTTCTCTCATTTTTTGTGCAAGGTTTTGTGAATAAATTTGACTGGGTGCTTGCAGGCAGCTGAAAAGTCACTTATTATTATTATTATTATTTACCTTTTGATAATTGTGACAATAACTTTCTCTTCTTTGGGGCTATGTGTGTCTAAATAATTAAACCTGGGGAGCCTAAAATATTTATCAACCCCTGTGATGGTTTGTTTTTTGTCAGTCTGATACAAGTTGGGTCATCTGGTGAGCAGGAACCTCAGTCTAGAAGATGCCATTGAGCGTTTCTTGATTCATGGTGGATGTGGGCAGGCCTAGTACACTGGCAGCAGTGGCAGGTGGCTACTGGGTTGTATGAAAAAAAAATAAGAACTGAGAAAGTCATGAGCAAGCCAGTCAATGCTTCCTTCATGGTCCTACTTCAGTTCCATTTCTAGGTTTCTACTTGAGTTCCTGTTCTGGCTTCCATAAATAATGTATATCATCAGGAAGTTACATTAGGTCATGGTGTTTTATCACAGCATTAGAAAGCAAACTAGACAGATCCTAAGAGTTTACTTCCACCAATTATAAATAAAGTCTTTCCTTTCCCCACCTCATAGGCAGAATTTGTTGTTATTTGTCTTGTAGAAGGCAGCCATTCTGAATGCCTTCAAATGGAATCACTAAGTAGATTTTAATTGCATAACTCAAAAGATATTTATTGTTCATTTGTATTTTTTTCTTTTGAGCACTCTCTGTTCAGTTCCTCAGTCCTATTTTTTTTTAAAGTAGAGTTGTTTGTTTTCTGCTTGTTAGGTACTTACTGAGTTTGTTGTATAGTCTAGTTATTAACCTTTGCCAGTTTTACAGCTGGCAAACATTTTCTCCCATTCTGCAGGCTACCTCTTCACTCAGTTGGCATTCTGCCGTAAGTAGCCTTTTCCCCTCACAAGGTCTCTTGGTAGATTGTTGACCTTATTTCCTGAGTACTTAGAAGAGTCTTGTTCAGAGAATTCTTACTTAGACCGCATCTTGCCGTGTATGCTGTGCTTTTTCATCTAGAAGTTTCAGGCTTTCTAGTCTTGTGCTGAGTTCCTTGATCCACTGGGAATTGGCTTTTCTACAGGGTGAGACTCGGTAAGGATCATTATTTTCTACACTACATGTCCACTTTTCAAAGCATATTGGTTAAAGAGCTGACTTCTTTCCAGTATATATTTTTAACAACTTCGTTAAAAATCAGGATGTGTGGCTGCAGGAGTTTATATCTGAATCTTCTGTTCTGCTCTGTTGACCTGTGTGTTTGCTTTGTACTTACATCATGCTTGTTTTAGTATGGCTCTGTAATATCACTTGAAATAAGTTATTGTGATGTGTTCAGGACTGCTTGGAATAACTGAACCCTTTTTGTTTCCAAATAAATCTTAATATATATGTTATATAATATCATGTATATATGTACATTACATATATCCATAAGTATATAACACATATTTACATAATAAATACTTATTATATATTATGTTTTAAAAGATTTTGGGGGGATTGCATTGAATCTGTAGACTACTTTTAGTAAGACAGTCTTTTTTTTTCAACAGTATTTTTTTTCAGTCCTGGACCATTAGAGGGATTTCCATCTTCTAGTGTCACTTTCACTTTTTCTTTTGAGTATTATATGGTTTGATAGAGAGTTTTCACTTCCTGGATTAGATTTATTTCATTTTTTGCTTGTTTTTTGGCAGCTATAAACAGTTGTGAATGGGATTATTTTCCCAAATTATTCCTCAGAATGTTTGTTATTAGTATGTAGAAAGGTTTCATATGTTTATTTTTATCTTTCCATTTTACCAAAAGTGCTTATCTGTTTTAAGAGTTCTCTGGCTGAGTGTGATATGCTGAGAAACATATCATCTATAAATAAGGATATTTTGGCCTCTTCTTTTCCTAACACCCTTTCCTTGCTTCTCTTATCATGTTGTTCTCAGTATTCTGGTACTATCTTGAGTAAGAGTGGCAGAAGCTGATACCTTGTCTTTTTCCTCATTTTAATGGAAATAATTTGAGTTTTTCTCAGTTTGGTATAGCTTTGACCAAACATTTGTTGTTTGTTATTCCCAACGCTTTTGCTTACATGCATATGTATGTGTGTGGTTATGTGCGTGTGGATGCACAGATGTATTCATGTGCATGCATGTGGAGGCTGGAGGTTGATGTTGAATGTCTTCCTTAATTTACTGAGGCAGAGTTTCTCACCCAGCCTGGAGCTTGGCAATTTAGCTAGCCTAGTGAGCCATCCATGCCCAGTTTTCCCTTTGTTCTGCCTGCCAAGTGTTGAGGTGAGCTAATATTTCTGATGGATGCAATCTCCATGATCTGAACTTTGCTGCTAACACTTGTGCAGTAAGTACTTTAATCCTTGAGAAACCTTCTAGCCCCACCTCCAGATTTTCCCCTGAGAATCTTTATCATGAATTGATGCTAACATTTGACAAATGCCTTTTGTACATCTGTTGGAATAATCATGTGATTTATGTCCTTGATCCATTTACATAACACATTATATTTATTGATATGTGTATGTTGAAATCATCCCTGTATCTCTAGAATGAAGAAAGCTTAATCATGGCAAGTAGACATATTGTAGTATTTTTGAATTATGTCAGCAATGACTTAAACTTTTTATTCATATATTTGAATTATTTCTCTTATCTTGATTTATTTTTTGCATCCTATGTATTTAGTCATTCATCTGTTTCTTTTAAAATTTTTTGAAATATTTTTTGTGGTTATGCCCTGATGATTTTCTAATTTTATTGGTGTCTGCTGTAAAGGGAGGACTGGCTTTTATCTCTCCTTTTATTTGGTTGTGTCTTCTCCCTCTTTCTTTAGTTAATGGGACTAAGTGTTTAACAATCTTGTTTATCTTTTCAATAAATCCACTTTTTGTTTCATGATGTCTTTTCTGAGACAGGGTTTCTCTGGCTATCCTGGAGCTTACTCTGTAGACCAGGCTGACCTCAAATCACAGAATTCTGCTTGTCACTAAGGTATGTGCCTCTATGCTCAACTCATTTTTATGGTTTCTATATCATTAATTTCTTTGTAGACCTTAATTATTTCTTTGTGTTTTCTGATTCAGGCTTGAACTATTTTTACTTTCCCAAGGCCTTCCTGTATATCATTAAGCTATTTATTTGAGAACTCCCTAATTTCTTAGGGTGAGTACTAGATTTTAACCTCTCCCTCTGGAATGCTTTCTATGTTACCATAGATTCTGTCATGCTGTGTTTTCATTTTCTGTAGGTTCTAGTAATTTTTAATTTCATTCTGGTTTCTCCAAATACTCATCTATTATTCATTAGAGTGCTTTTTAATCCTGAAAGAGTTTATATATATATATATATATATACTAGGCTTTCTCTTGCTCATTATTATTTCATTGTGACTGGACAAAATGCAAGGAATTATTTTAATTTTCCTGTCTTTGATAAAACTTGCTTTGCATCCTAATATATGATCTATTTTAGAGGAAATTTTATAGGCTGCCAAAAAGAATGTGCAATTTACAGTGTTTGGATAGCACATTCTGTAGATTTTATTAAGTCTGTTAGTTGTAAGATGGCATTTAATACAGATATTTCTGTTTACTTTTTTAGTTGATTAACCCATCAATTGATAGGAATGTGGCATTGTAGTCACCCACTACCATTGTTCTGGTAATGGTATCACTGTATCATTCATTCATCTGTGCTTTCCTATGTAGTAGTATTTGTTTTATGAAGTTAGTTGCCTCTGCATTTGGCTTGCATGGCTAGAATTGTAATGTTCTTCTGATGGGTTGTGTTCTCAATCAGTATAAAGTGTGGTGGGATAATCTTTTTGTACACTTTAAAGATGTATTTCTGCCAAAGCTACCTTCTGATTGATTTTAATAAAGAGCTGAATGGCCAGTAGCTAGACAGGAGAGAATAAGTGGGACTTCCAGGGAGAGAGGACTCTAGGAAGAAGAGAGGTGTAGATGCCAGTGAAATGCAGAGCAAGTTGGACATACAGAATGGAAGAAAGGTAAAAAGCCATGTGGCAGAACATAGATTAATAAAGCAGGTTAATTTAACATACAAGACCTAGTAGGATAAGCCTAAGCTAAAGACCAAGTTTTCATAATTAATAATTATGTAATAATTAAGTCTCCATGTCATTATTTAGGGACTGGTGATTCAAAGATAGTCTGAGAAGAAAGCTTGCTACAAATGGTGCCCAATACATGTCACATAAACCCAAGGCCCGAGAATACTGAAAAAAGTTTCAAATGCAGAGTTGGACACAGCTTCCTGGCAACTGAGGTATCTCAGGTAGGCTCTATGCTCTTGGTCCTTAGAGGATCTGCTGTGCAGTTGAGAACTTGAACCCAGCACTGGGTACAAATGACTGCCACAGGAGGACAGGACACAGCAGCTTCCCAGAGCTGGGAAGGTTAGGCATGGCTAAGACAGTAAGGTACAGCTTGAACAGTTAGGAGTGGCTCCCACATTGCCTGAAGACCTGAAAGGGACAAAGACAGTTGCCAGAATTATGGTGCTAATCTAGTCATGGGGTAGACAGCTTAGTAGGAAGGTTTGACTCACAGGGTCAAAGAAGGCTGCAGATGCACATAAAGTCAGGACCAGATAGAAAAATACTCTAAATAGGTGCAATGTGTTTAAGGGCTGAAAATGTGCTTAAGGGCTGAAGAAAGAAAAAAATGGGTAAAGATAGTCATAGAAAAAATAAATAGTTTAAAATAATAAAGTATTTAAAGAAAGAATAAAGTAGTATAAGGAGAATAAATCACATAAAGATGGAAAATATATAGGGAGTCTTAGTCCTGTATGGTGTTTTGTTGTCTTTGAATTTTTAAAATGCAAATGAACAAAAATTGGCAGCTGCTGAGTGATATAGGATTGTGGGAAAATTACTGAATTAAACCAGACTACATATTTTAAGAATGTCTTAGCTTTAAAATGACAGTCAGAAAATGTGTTGCATTGGGGGAGAGGTTAAGCCTTTGTTTACACAGGAAACAAAAAACTACGGATTTCTTCAAAGTTATTTAAAAAAACCAAATTTGATCAGGGAGACCTACTGAAAATTTTAGCTGAAGACTTGGAAAAACTAACGAAGAAGAACTACAAGACAGGCAATGTATATCTTTAGCCCTCTACATGGGAACAGCTCTCAGACAAGATGAGACATGATAAATCTTGTTAGATTTGGAGTCCTCATGTCTTATTATTACATGCCTCCTTTCATATGGCATGACTGAAAGTTTATATTACAGTGTTTTATGCTGTCCAAACAAACTTATAAAATTAGTAGATGCCTTTTACCTGATCAATCACAGAACATCTTTAGCTAATTTGTGGATAACACACATTTTATACTTGCATTAATGCAGATACAGATGTTACCTTTAAAAGTTTGTGTGTTTTCAGAAAAAGAAAGACCAGACACCAATGAAGACAGGTAGCCCAGATGATCCAGCCTCTCAGAATGCCTCTGTTGCAGTCTCCTCAGATGTCTGTGTCCAGAAAAACTTTAAAACTGCTGGCTAATATGGTCCAGCCTCACAGATTAATCTTGGCAAGACTTCAGATAAATTCTTTAATTTTCCATCCTATAGAAACTAAACAACAAATGATACAGTTAACTCTCCCAGGACTTGACAGTTATCTTAATTTCCTTATGATCCCCTAAATATACCATTGCCTCCAGACAGTAGGAAATAATTTTAAGATCATTATGCTGACATTTCCAAGAGGTGACGTGGTTGACTTTTGGTTGTTTAATGGGTTATGGATGTTTGTCACTGTTTAAGATTTTAGTTAGATGTTGTTATGGTCAGAGATAAAAAGGATAAAACAAAGAAAAGGTGGTTAGATTCAGGGCTTTTTCTCAAAAGGTGAAAAGGGGATGTAGGAATGATTGTTGGTGTAGGCTGCTTGTTTGTTCCCCAGCTGCTCAGACCTGAAATAATCACTCAGAAACTACATTCTTTGCAATACTGTTTGGTCAATAGCTTAAGAGTACTTCTGGCTAACTCATATATCTTAATTTAGCCCCTTTCTATGATTCTGTGCATCATCTGGAGGTTGTGGCCCACCAGCAAGTTTCCAGAGGGCTCTTGTGGGCATCTTTCTCCTTGGGCAGCTACATGGCTTCTCACTGACTCTGCCTACTCTATCTCTGTATCTTTTCCAGCCAGGCTTTACTCTATTAAGTCATTAGCCAAAATCAGCTTCTTTATTAACAAATGGCAATAAAATATATTCATAGCATATATCATTTGCCATATCCAATTCCCTTTTCTATATAAATAAAAGGGAAGGTTTTAACTTTAAGATAGCAAGATTACATATAACAAAACAGGTACATAGATAGAATTACAGTTACAACATTTATATCTACTTTATCTTTTATCATAACTAAGAAAAATTATAACTATTTATTCTTCAACACCACCAATGACTCTAGAAGGTTATAATATTACCTAAGTAAACAGGAAGTGCATTGCAAGCAACTTCCAAATCTCTAGAATTGACAGAGACATCTCGCTGCCTGGACAGTCACCCAAAGTTCTTCTGTATCATTGGAGCATCCATCTTCAGCCTACAGGCCCATAGTATCCAGTAGACTTTTCCATGAAACAGGAAATTTGAAGATGTCTTATACCTTGTATTGGCAAAGTTCATCAGTTGCTTTCTTCTGTGTCTTGCAGAATGTCTGGCAGAGTCTTTCATGAAGCAGGACCCTGAAGTATAGTCTCACCTTCTTTAGGCAACTTAAGTAGTCATTTTTTTGTGGGTCCTGCAAATCCAGTTCAAACAGCATATAATCAAGCAGTCCAGGCAAGAGCAGTTTCTTGCACAAATGACTAGGAAATTTCATAATGAGGGATGCCCCTCATCCTCTTGAAATATATTAGTGCTGATATGTCTCTGTGTATATTCCATATTCATGTGGCTTATTTTTCTTACTCCATTACTTTTTCTACAAGTTTAATATTTTTATTATCTTTACTCCTTTAACCTATGAATGTCTGTACTCTTTTATAACTGTCTATACTCTTATTCTTTTCTCTCTCTCAAGCCTATATACACTGTGACTAATTTAGAGGTCTTTTTCATTTGCATTTGTCTTTATTGCGTGCATATATTTAATTATTTTCTGATCAGGAGCACTTTTTTATACTAAGCAGGCATGAATAGGACAAACTCCGCCTAGTCCAATATGGTGGTGGCATGTTCACCACCTCTGCAAGCCATGCACATTGTCCCATTTTAGACACACAGCGGATCTATGTTTCCATTAAGCAAGTTGTAGCTCTCTGCTCACAAACCCCATTTAAATGTTCCATAGACAGACACCCCAAAGCCACCACTTTTACTGAATCTGTACATGTTTTACTCATATGGGAGCCTTGAGAGCCCATCCAAAAAAAATGTGGTTAAACTTTTTTTCTGTGTGTGTCTAGAATTCCTTCTTAATATTTTTCAGGTTTTATGTGGATTCAGATAGCACACATTAGTGCACTAATCTGTTGGTGTAGGCTGCTTGTTTGTTCCCTGGCTGCTCAGACCTGAAATAATCACTCAGAAATTATATTATTTTCAATACTATTTGGTCAATAGCTTATGAGTATTTCTGGCTAACTCTTATAAATGATAGGTTAAAAAGGTAGATTATTGAATCTACTTTTAAAATAAAAAGCAACTATTAATCTCAACTATTTTATACTGGTAAATATTTTTGCATATGGATAATATAATTTTATGGTTATTTTTGTTATAACATACTGTGTATATATTTCTACTCTTGTTTAAGGTATTGTGCCTTTGCAAGTCATTTAAAAACATATTGTAATATTCTAGACTTTGAAAGCAATTGTTAGAAGCTATTTAGGATAATTAAGAAATACAGGTTAATAGTCATCTATAACAATCAAACTTACAGTCAGGTATGTTTTCAAGGTTAAGCAGAGATATATTTTAGACAGACAAGTTGTCTTCAAATACTTCAGAGACCTACAAAATGTGGCATTTCATGATAGTGAGACATATCAGCTCCTGGCAGCACCAATTTACTTGAAAAAGTATGATGGTCAGTGAAGAAGAATCTCCATACGGAGTTTACTTTCTTTGTGGCAAAACTAGCCACTTACCTTGACTACTGAGAGTATGCTGTCCAGATTAGACATCAGGACACCAAAAGAAGGTAACTGCCAAACTTTGCAAAGGCAAGGTAGGACAGTCTTTTAAAAATTCCCACTTCACAGAAAAGTCTGTCAGATATTCTAGGCCTGTAGACTAAAGATGAATGCAGAGGAACCTTGGGTGACTGCTCAGGCAGCCAAATGTCTCAGTTGCTTCTATTGTTTTGGAAGTTGTTTGCTATATACTTCTTATTTCCTTAGGTAATATTACATAATTTTTGGGATTGAGGACTAGATAGTTATAGTTATAATTTTCCTTGTTATTAAATTCAGAAAAGAAACTCACAAAAGAAATATAAAGTCTATAAGGTTGAGAGAAGCAAAAACTTAAGTTGTTTATCTAAGAAATTGTTGTAAGGTCTAAAAGGATATTTCTAGGTTGGCAATACAAGTTATGGTAGAAAGTGAATTAGGTACAAACCTTGGACTCACAGAGATAGGATAGATAATAAGTATTTTTCCAGAATTTGCCAAATACTAATGGACTACACATTGTAAATGTAATTCTTACCTGATAATTGTTCTTATTGTATATAGTTTTCCTATGTTAGAGTTAAAACCTTTCCTTTTTGATTAGACAAAAGGAGGAAATATTGTGGGTTATTATTTTTGTACATTACACTGCAAAGATGTGTTTCTGCCTAAGGTACCTTTTGATTGGTTTAATATAGAGCTGAATGGCCCATAGCTAGGCAGGAGAGAATAGGCAGGACTCATAGCAAGAGAAAGGACCTTGGAAATAAGGGAGGTGGAGATGCCAGTGAGATGCACAGCAAGTTAGACATACAGAATGGAAGAGAGGTACAAAACCACATGGCAGATCATAGATTAATAAAAGGTCAAGCTTTAATAATTAAAAACAAGTCTCTGTGTCATTATTTGTGGGCTGGTGATTCAAAGATAGTCCAACAAGAAAGCTTGCTGAGAAAAAAGGTGATCCTTTTCTCTTCTAACTAGTTTGGTTTACAGTATATTTTGTAAGACATTTGAATCGCAACATCTGCTTGTTTCCTGACTCCATTGGCTTGACATACCCCCCTTTCTACCCTTTCACTCTAAGGTAGTACATGTTTTTTTATGTTAAAGTGCATTTCAAATAGAACCATCCTATGTTTTATTCCACTCTGCCAGTTTGTATGATTTAATTGGGAAATTAAGACCATTTTTGTTCTGAGTTAATATTGAAAGGTATATTATTTCTTGTAATTTTGTTTATATTGTAGTATTTGGTGTTTTCCTATTCATGTCTTGCTTAATTATCATTGAAGTTATAGCTCCTTTCACCTTGTGGATATGTATTTGTCTTTGTCTTCAGTCCAAATGTTTTCTTCAATTGTTATTTGTACAGTTGACTTTGTGGTCATACATACCATTTTTTTTTATCATGGATCTTTTTTCTTTTTCCTATTATACCAACAAACGTTACTTGTATAGCTCTTGATGATTTAGACTGTTTTCAGAAGCTAAAATACATAATTCCAAGCTTTCTTGACTTTTAAAATTTCTATTGAGAAAGCTGCTACTATTCTGATAATCCTGCTGTTATGTGAGACTTACTTGATGGCTCCTTTATTACTACTTTCTTTGTTCTGTATATTTAGTGGTTTAATTATGATATGACAAAGGAAGCTTTTTATATTTGGTGTTCTAAATGCCTGCTGCATCAGGATTGGTACTTCTTTCTCTAATTTGAGGAAAAAATTTAATGTTGTTGAAAATTTTTCTATGCCCTAAGAATGAAAATTTACTACTACCATGCCTATGATTCTTCAATATTGTATTTAGAGTTTTCAAACTATCTTAGTTTCTTATTAATTTTATCTTTATCCTTGTTTGAATATTCCATTAGTCCAGCTTGTCTTGAAGTTCTGGAATTCTCTCTGTGTAAGCACTCTTGTTGAAGAGTTCCATGGAGCTTTTATATTTGATTTAGTATGTTTTTGAGTTCTATAATTTCAATTTGGTTTTCCTTTAGTCTTTATTGAATTCCTCTTCCATATCATATATCTACTTCTTTATTTTATTTGACTATTTTTTTGCATGCACACACATGCATATGTGTTTGTGTGTATTCTTTTGGGATTTATCCAAAACTGATTTTCAAATTTTGATTTACTTGGACTTGCTTATAATATTTTTTTTATTTCTTTGGGTGACACCTAATTCATTCTCACTGGATGTCATTACAGTGAAATTTGTAACTTTTGAATTAGTTATGTACCCTTGTGCTTTTATGATTCTTCTATAACTGCATTGGACTATTTCATTCCTTAAATTTTAAAAAGCCATCTGTATTCGTTTAGTTGAAATATTTGTTCAACTAGACTTAGAGTCTAGATGTTGGTATAGTTGAAGTTAAAAACGTATACCAGTCCAAGTTATTTGAATGAAAATGTTCTCGTAGGTCCATACATTTGAATGCTTGTTCCTGAATTGGTGCAACTACTTGGAAAAGATTAGAAGGTGTCCTTACTGGAAGAGGTGTGTTACTGCATTCAGACTTGGAGGTTTCAAAACCCCACATCATTCCCAATTAGTTCTTTCTCTCTCTGTCTCATGATTGTGGATCAAATGTAAGTGCTCAACTCCTGCTCCAACACCATGTCTGCCTTCCTGTGGTTATGGTTCATACCACTATGGTCATTACCTCGTCCTCTGAAACTCTAAGTTTCAATTAATTCTTTCTTTTATAGGTTGCTTTGGTCATGGTGTCTTATCACATCAATAGAAGAATAATTAAGATATAATCAAAGTAACAACCAAAAATAGCCATTACAGACAGGTATCAATGTTTTCTGATTCAGACAGTATAACATTTCCAGAGAAGAATATTACCTTTGGGAGAAACCACAGCTTCTGTATATGCCTATTATGATAAGGACATATTAAACCAGCTTTCAGCAGTGGTCCCTTTAGCTTCAATAATTGTTGAAGAATAAATCAACAAAGAGAGTATTGTGTATGCCAACTAAGATTTCAGTTACTAAGATTAGGAGTGGGAGTGAAAAAGAATGAATGTGAATGGGGACTGTTATTAGGTCAACTTTGTGAAAGTGTAGGTTTGAAGAATAGCTGGAAGGTAGAAACTGGAATAGCATTAAGGTCTACCGTTGTTTTAAAATTGTTAACTCCATGGAAAGTTATAGTTTGAAGTATAAAGGTGATGATATTAGGAAGTATGAGGAAAAGGTATAGGAATAAGAGTGAAAACATGAATTTTTCATAGGAAGACTAGTAGAGAGTATGCAGTTGTAGACTGGATGGAGAAACACACAGAAGAACCCTAAAATTTAATGAGCACAATACAAACAAAAGCAAACCTACTATGGGATACATAAAGGCCCTGTTCCAGGAATGTCTTGCTTCTTTTGGATTTGTTAGGCAATGAGGCATCATAGACCCTCACAGTATAGACTATTGCCAATCTTCTTGGTTTCTCTCCAGAACTTGACAATAAGATCCCATTGCTGAAGACACCACATAGTTGAGCAAAGGGGGACTGGAGCTTGTATTGATTTGGAAACTTCATCCTCATTCACTGGCTTCCACAATTCTGGGGGTGCTGTGCATGCTATCAGAAGAGAAAATAATCATCAACCTTATCCAGCTGTGAACACTGTGAGCTACAATAATGGCTGGCCTGGCCAGACATGCTCATTGGTGTAATACTGGCACCAATATCATGGGAGAAATCAGCCACATTCTGATTGGACTTAAATTCTGCTCTACAAAGTAAAACCCATATCTAGTACCATTATCTGGCCAACCTATTGCTAGGCAGATGATATGTTCTAGGGGGAAAACTACTACTATTATTTTGCTAAATTGACAGAGTATTAAACTGATTCCTAATGAGTTATCCTTATATCTGTAAATTAATACATATCTCAGTCCTCATCAGAGGAGATTTTATTTGCAGTGGATTGTGATTAACACAGAAGATCACAACAGGTGAAGGGGTAGAAATCAGGAAGCAGAGGAATGTTCTGCCATAAATGGAATCTGTCTAT
>LOJH01017103.1:0-22457 GCA_001685095.1 Ellobius talpinus
CTTCCTTCCTTCCTTCCTTCCTTCCTTCCTTCCTTCCTTCCTTCTTTCTTTCCTATGTCTCTTTCTTGGTTTGGGTGCTAGGGATTGAACCCAGGATTTCATTCATGCTGAACACACATCTTTCCACATCTTTATTCCTCGTGTCATGGAATGACTCTCCTGATAAATCTCTAGCTCTTTGGTTCTTATGGACAGTCAAAAGCAGAGCAATAGATATCAGCCCTCAGTAACTGGGGTCCTCAAAAAAATGGAAACCAACTCAAACAAATGACTCGCACCAAAGCAGCAGGAATTTTTAAATTATGTCCTTGAAAAGGCAGGACATGATTCTCTTCTGATACTAGTTTTGAGCTTTTGTCAGAGAGAGCAACTCTAACTCATTGAATTTAATCATACATATCACAGGGCATAGCCTTTGGCCTTGAGAAATATGTGTACCATGATACCACAACTTCCAACTCTCTATGTGGTACTGAGGACCACGCCGTTGGCAAAGAGAAACTTCATTATCACATCCAGAAATCATTTATTATGGTATCTGGTAGCCAAGATCCTATGTATAATGTGCGTCCTCCCAGAAATTTGAGACCTAAAATTAGTGCCACTGTCTACAGCTGTCACTCTTCAATGAGATGTGCAGAGCCAGAATGAAGGTTTGAGGACAAGAGGAGGAAGATAATGTCCTGAGCAGCGCTCCTCAAATTAGATCCAGAGGTGGGGCACGTGCCAGTAAGGCTGGAAGGACAAGTTCCCCAGAGGTGCTCCTATGGCTAGGGAGAACTGACCGGGAAATGAAACAAAGTCAAGCAAAAAGCAACTTCAAAAAAAAAATCCCAGGCCCACTGCTTGCTTGGTGGCAGTGAAATATAGAATGCCAGGGAAGTGGAGGCACGGTACCGGGTTCTTCTATCCACACAGCAGCTGGTCACTAGCCAAGACTGCTCTAGGGGAGAGGGGAAATGTGGACTCAGGCATGCTGTCTTAGTTAGCTTAACTGTCAACTTGATGCCACCTAGAGTCACCTGAGAAGGGAGTCTCAGCTGAGGGATTGTCCAGATCAGACAGGCACAGGCCTGCCTGTGGGGGATTGTCTTCTATGTTAATCAATCATAGCAGGGCCCAGCTTGGCATCATTCTCTGGGCTTGTGTTCCTGGGCTCTGGAAGAAACCTTGCTAAGATTGAGCCTACAAATGAGACAGAGAACAGCCTACTTCCATCATTTCTGTTGCACTTCCTTGGGCAGGAGAGAGTTCCCTGCTTGGAGGTAATGCAAGTGGCTCTGCTTTCAGGCTCCTGACTTGAGTTCTTGTCTTGACTTTTCTCAATGGTACACTGTGACCTGGAAGTGTAAAAGCGATAAAGCCTTTCCTCCCTAAGTTATTTTGGGTCCGAGTGTTTTATCTCAGCAACAGAAAGGAAACTAGAACATATGCCTAGCTTCCTGAGCAGATGCTTAGTGTGGTTCCAGGAACCCAGAGAGGATCATATAGGCCACACGATTCAATGCGGGGAGGGAAAGGAGAACCCAGGAGCAGGAGAAAGAGGGCTTCAATGGCAGAGCACCAACCGTGTCTTCTCCAGTCATTCCTAACCAGTGCACACATGTTCTGTGCTCTGCTGCTGTCTGAGAGCCCCCGGGGGAGGTGGTGTGTGTTTCAGTGAATGTTTACTAGCATTTCTTACAACCAGTGCCATTTCAACAGTGGGTCTCTGAGGATGTCACTGTGTTCTGCTGAAATCTCTGGTTTGGCACAGCTGACCCAAGTGTCACTGAGAAGATGATGCTGAGATTCATGGACACTCCCTTAGTTGAGGCTTCGGTGTAATGTGTAAGGCGGATGAGAGCAGTGTTGTTTCCTCCTTATTTCAAGGATTTGTATATATGATCTAGAGTCTCGAGAGCAGCAAACTCTGAGATTCAGAAGGGAAATGAAGAGAAGGAAGGCTTGATTTCTGAATGACTAGCTACAGTTTTGATAGACAGAGGTAATACTAGAAAAAAAACCAAGCATGGGCACATAAGCCAGACACCTTTAAGAACTGTTTCAAATCAGGAGAGAAAAGCAAATTGCTCCAGATGCTATGACTAAGCTATGCAGGAATGGCTTGCAAGTCAAAAGTGGATTTTTTTGTCCTGTAAAGTTAGTTAGTCTATCAAAAGAAAAACAAGCATCATGAAAAAAGAATGTAGCATAAGGCACATGGATGGTAGCTTGATTCATAAATGGTCTCAAATCCCTTTAAATACCAGGGAGGTTGGGTTGTAGCTTTGGGAGGGAGTGTGTACATAGCACGTGCAAGGCCTGGCCACAGATTCCCAGCACTGCAAACAACAAAAGGTCACAAACGAATGAAAACAGCAAACAGATAACTACCACGGCCCCTAGGGAGATGCTCAAGGGATTTAATTCTCCATTTCCAGTTTTCAAAATGCACTTCAGAAACTGCAACCCCAAGTACTATAGTTGCAGCTGGGTGAAGGGTTGAGTGTGGGCATTTCACCTGCCATTTGCTACCAGCAGTCTGGGAAATTAAATTTTTATTATTCTCTGTAAGGTCCAGGTCTGATTTTCCTGATAGGAAGCTCGGGTGAATTCTAACTCGCTCAGTTGGCAAAACATCACAAGGCAGTTGACCTTGCTGTTTCAGAACAGATCTTAGCCATTGTTCATGACAGTATGTCCATGAGGAGAGTAAAACAGAGCAGGTGTGTGTGTGCGGGTATGTGTGTGTGTGTAGTGTATGTGGTGTGTGTGTATGTGTGTGGTGTGTGTATGTGTACGTGTGTGTGGTGTGTGTGTATGTGTTTATGTGTGTGTGGTGTGTGTGTATGTGTGTGGTGTGTTTGTGTATGTTTGTGTGGTGTGTGTATGTGTATATGTGTGTGTATGTGTGTGTGGTGTGTGTATGTATATGTGTGTGGTGTGTGTATGGTGTGGGTGTATGTGTGTGTATGCGTGTGTGGTGTGTGTATATGTGTGTGTATGTGTGTGTGGTGTGTGTATGTGTGTGTATGTGTGTGTATGCGTGTGTGATGTGTTTGTATGTGTGTGGGGTGTGTGTGTGCGTGTGCGTGTGCATGTGTGTGTACTCCTGTTTTCCTTCTGAGGATATCAATGGACTGGAGCAATATTTCCAAAGGGAATTCTTTCAAAATTAGCAAGAGATGCAAGCAAGCATTTGGAGAATCTCCAAACTCCAAAATACCCAAACTGGACCTGGCACTTGTTTTTAAATGCAGTTTCAAGAATAACAAAGCCGGCATGGACAAGAGTCCAGCCCTTTATGGATGCGCCTTTAAGCCTGGTCCCCAGCAAATTCAGAGTCGGGAGTCACAATCACACATTTCTCACACAGCTTATGATAGCTCAGGTGCAGATCCTGCCTAGTGTGGTGAGAGTCCAGGTGACTGATGGCTTCTGCTCACCAGAGTCCTTTCCGCTAGGTAAGGTGCATCTGCTCCTCCGTTCCAGACATGATCCTGACATTAGACACTGTCATTTCTCATGCCTGCGAATGGGAGTAGAATAGGAATAGATTTTTCCACTTCATTCCCGAAGAAGTATATACTTTAAAAAAGTCAAATAGGGGTCTGAGAGGTCACTCCATGGGTAAAATGTTTGCTACACAGTGTGAGGACCTGAGGTCAAACCCCCAGGGCTCACATACAGCCAGATGCATTACTGTGCACACCGGCAATCTCTGTGCTCCAAAGGGAAAATGAAAGGTAGAGGCAGAAGAATTCCTAGTGATGGTCCTAGTTTATGCAGTGTGTGTTGGCAGGGGTGGAGAATCCCTGATTCAAAGTTGGAAGGCAGGAACCAATGCTGGAGGTTGTCCTCTGTTTTCCATATATGTGCCATGACCCGTGCATGCCAACATTCACATACACAAATGCACGCGCGCACACACACACACACACATCACCCACAATTGTTTTTAAGAGCTCAAGCAGCATCAGGTATATAAAATAAAAGTGAAGTATTAATTTTCCTGACCCCTCTTTGTTCTCAAAGGAACCACTTTGAGGAACGCTAGATCTATGTTTCTCAGATTTTTTTCTAAGATAGGCAAAGTTAAGTTAGTTATTGAAATCATACTTTAAACCAGGGATTCTCAACTGGGGTGGCTTTGCCCTCCATCTCCACACATAGATGACATTTGGCAAAATTGGAAGATGATTTGGATGCAAATTGGGTGCAGATGCATCCTGTGGGCTGAGGGATGCTGCTGAACGTCCTTCAAGACACAGGACAGGCTCTGGGACTGGAATTCAGCCCCGGGTCAGCAGGAAGAAGCTGGAAGGCTCTGCATTAAACAAAAGTAGACGAAAGCACACTTACAAATTTTCAATGTGTTGTCAGTGTCCGTGGCATAGGCTTTTTTCTCAGCAAAATGATTGCTGACTATTCTGTGGTGAATGTGAAAATGTGCACTCATCTAAACCCTTAAGACGGACTTGTTATTGTTTGAAATATTTTCTTATTATGAAGAGGGCTCTTTGTTCAGAGGGCATACATGCTTATATTTTTGAGAGCCATTGATGAAAAGGCACTAGAAGATTTGTTTTTAACCGATCTGATACCCTTTAGGGCTGCAGGAATGGGTGCATTTTTTTCTGCTGATTAAAGGATCAAAAAAGCAGGAAAACCCAGAGAGTCATCAAAACCAATGTTTATTCAAAAAGAACAAGTTTATTAGAGTTTAAAAGAAAAAAAATCCCGGTCAGGGAAGCACTAAATCTCAGCAGCTGTCCGGAGGATAATAATGGAGAAGAGAAGGGTAGGGGGAGGCCATATCATTTGAACTGAGCCAGCATGGAGGGCAGCCATGTGGCGGCAGACCGATGGTGGGGGAGTGGACTTTAGAGGAAGGACGAAGCCCTGAGTGTTGGGGAAAGCATAGCTGAGAATGGCATAGAAGAAAAGAAAAAGTTAGGCTTTCCTGAGTGATTCAGGAAAGTGGATAGATTTCGCTCTGTAACAGAGTATGCTGGGCAGGAATTCTGGGAAGGGAAGGTATTGACACTCTTTAAAGGGGTCTCTTTAGCATGGTTTGAAGTGAGCCTACCTTCACAGTGCTCCTGTCTTCCAAGGATGGTCCCTTGGCCAGATGATTGAGCCGTCTGTCTGGACTAATTCCTTTATGCTTGGGGTAGCTTGGAACGGCAGGGCCTGATTTTTCTCTTGACCATAAAGGAACCAAATTTTCCCTTAACGGACCTTACCACTGTTGTGTCAAATCTACAGGATGATGCTTAATATAACTGCTGCTCTTCAAAATAAGAACTGGGACCTATATTTCAGAAACTAGGGGCTATTCTCATCAAACTGGAAGTGGATTTCTACTCAAAGAGGAAGTTCCTGATTTAGATGTATGAGGTTTGAGTTCGTTCTTGTGGCCAGGAGGATGTTAAAGCCCCTGATAGAACAGCCAATAGATGTTAGCTCTCAGCTTCACCTTCCCTGAGACCTTAAAGCCCCTGATAGGACAGCCCATAGATGAAGGCTTCACCTTCCCTGAGACCTTTCCCAAGGTGGAAACCTTTCACCTGTTCTTGAGTGACCTCAGAAACCTAATTAAGGGGAATAGCCCCTCCTTAGCCCTCAGACTCAGCTCATCTCCTGCCAACACCCTCAGCGACCTCCATGATCCCCGGGCCACCATGTGAGAAAATGGGGCCTTTCTTTCCTCTGAGGGTTCCTGTTTCATTGTGTGGAGCACAAGGAGAAAGCAAGTCTTCTAGTAAATGGTCTGAAGCTTGTTTTGAAAGAGTGGAGAGTGAGAGATTCATTGCCCGCTCCAATTTCCATGTTGCCTTTGTTCCTCTGGCCCAATTGACAGAGCTGGGCTTTCCCTCTGCATCCTAATGAAGTCCGATGAAATGGGCTAAATCTTCAGTCACAATGTTCACACTGCAGGCTCTGACGCTCCTCAGAACAAAGCAAACTAGTCCTCACCAATTAAAGTAAAACGGTGGATCTGGACTCACTGGGGCTTTTGGAGTCTCAGGAGGTTTCCCACTGGTCTGTCCCAGGGACCAAGGAGAAAGAGCAGGATGAGAGGCGCACTTTATTCTTGAGCTTCAAAGCAGCAGCCGGAGTTTCTCATCCGAATGAGCCACTGTGAACTTTGGGAAGGTCTGTGGAAACACCAATGCTGATGCGAAGAGACTGTAGGAGACCCCTAGTGGGCAGCAGCCTTGTCTCATCATAGATGGGTAAACCAGATGGCGTGGGGTTGATGTGAACTGTCCTGAGATCTGGCAGGTGAGGCACTGAAAAAAAAAATGGACTCACCGCCCTTTTTCTCAGTTCCAAAGGCCTCTCACCTTGAGCATGTGGGAGATGGGTACATCTTTGTCTAAAGGGAGGTGGTGCATGCCAGGGTGAAGGCCTTGGGATTCAAGGCTAGATGACTTTGGATTGACTATGAGTTAGCGTTTCCCAGCCGGCCAGCCTTGAATGGATGGTTTAATGTGTATGATCCTCCATTTTCTGAGTTAGAAATTTCAGAAAAATAATACCAGATAGATTCCATGGCATCTGTGTGGATGAAGTTTAGTGATCTATGCAAGACAGAGTTGAGTATTAGGAGCTATTATTTTAAAATTATTATTATAAATTTAAAAGAGTTTAAATAAAATGCCATTTAAAATTTATTGTAAAGTTGCAGTGAATAAATCACTAAAATGTTCCATGTTATTTATAATAATGACTTATGACAGTAATGTAAATGACACATTAGGATAGAATCTCATTAAGACACAGTACATGAAAGGAAAAAAATGACCATATATTTTATCTTTCTTTTTTAATTTTATAATAGTCTAATTTCATTCATAAACTAATTTTTAAATACATTTTCTTCTTTCCTACATAGCTAAAAAAATTTAAACTTTTATTGAAAATAGATTCTTCTCTCATATGATACATCCCAACCGCAGTTTCGCCTCCCTCCACTCCTCGCTCCTGCTGTATAGTTAATGGACTTTTATGTGATATTTCTATCCATACATATAGCAGTCATTGATCATGGCCATCTGCCCTTCAGCCCTCTTCCTCCTTTCTCTGTCTCTTGTTTCACGTAAGGTGTGTAATGGTGGGGGAAGTGTTTTCCTAGTCAGAGCTCAGCAAACAGTGTTCCCCCAAAATAGGAGAAATAGGTAAAGACATAGAAATTACTCACTAGCTGAACTGCTCCCACAAACAAGGGATGGAGCCGACCATGTGGTAAGGGCCACCTGCTGTAGGGCTTCTCAGACTTTGGGTCCATCTGCCTGTTCCTTGTCCCTGTCCTCTTTTTGGCAGATGAAGTCACTGAGGCAATACTTAATGCAGGAGGCAGATCTTATGTAGGTCCTGGTTTAAGAGGTAATTCATTAGAGCTGGAATGGGCTGTGTGCCCACAGAGAGTAGGGGAACCAAAAAATTAACCTGAAATGGGCCAGGTGGAGGGTGAGGGTGGCACACGACTTTAATCCCAGCACTCTGGAGGCAGAGGCATGCGCATCTCAGTGAGTTCAAGGCCAGCCTATTCTACAAAGCAAATTCCAGTGCAGCCAGGACTGTTATACAGAGAAACCAAATGAAAAAAAAATTAACTTAAAATGGAAACAAGCATTCCTGAGGCCACAGCCCCACAGGAACTCCAGCCCCAAACATAGGCCACAAAACTCCCATCTTTCTTAAAGATTGGGGATCATTCTTTACCTAGTTTCTACCAACTTCAAAAGTTGAAAATGTCTTCTTTGTAAATTCCAAGGCATTCTTGTTGGCATCCATGTGTTAAAAAATAAGTTTTTTCTTGAGACAGGGTCTTACTCTCGTCACCCAGGCTGACCTCAAGTTTGCAGTCCTCCTGCCTTAATCTCCAAGTCCTGAGATTCCAGTGATGACCACTGTGCCCAGCTTCTCTCATGTGTGTGTGTGTGTGTATGTGTGTGTGTGTGTGTATGTGTGTGTGTGCGCGCATTTCCAGATGTGCGTGTAGAAGCCAGAGTCAACTAGGCATCTTTCTCAGGGGCCATTTATCTGGTTTATTCAACAGTGTCTCTCCCTGACCTGGAGATTTCTAGCCTGACTGCTTAGAAAGGCTCAGGGTTCTTCCTGTCTCTTCTTCTCCAGTGCTGGAATTACAAGCTCATTCCATACACTTTTTCCATGTGGATTCTGGGCCTCAAACTCAGGTTCTCATGCTTGTGTGGCCAACACTTTCCTTCCTGAGCTCTTCTACTGTCTTTCCAGTCCTATATCCATCTTGACAATGACTCAAAAAGCTCCTGAAATTTGGGGGAAAACCAAAGAAGACTGTTATATCCAAGCAGATCCAGAAGCAGATCCATCAGGCATCTCCTATCACTAAAGTGGCCCACTTACTCTATCACAGTAATATGCCAGGTTTGAACAACAACAACAAAAATTAAACAGCTAAGGCTTTCTGAAAAATTGTCAGTGTTGACTGTCTCTTGGACACGGGCAGTTTTAAATAGGCCATCCAAGCACCGGAAAGTAGGGTTTGAAAGACACAGTGTACCAGAGGCCCAAGACAATACTGATTAAGATCAAATAGCTAATTAAGTCCCAGTCTCCAAATTGCTGCTGGATGAATAAATAGCAGTGTGTGCCATCCAAGCCAGCTTCACATGGTAGCACCTCATTCACACCCACAGAAGGCTGGAAAACATCAGGGAAGCAAAATTCTACTGGCTGGAAAGGGATAAAAAGAGATTTTGGTGAAGGTTGTATCATCAGCTGGTGTCATTATTTCTGTTCAGTGAGAACCTTCAAGAGAGTAAAACACGCTTGTTTTAGTCCAGAAGCACCAAATTCTAGCATGAACCCAACAAGAAGAAAAGTGTGGAGGAGAAATAGGCCATCGTCCGCTAGTCCCTGAGCACTGGCTTTGTGCTGAGTCAGGTTTTAGGATAACCTTAGTGAGGAGGCTAAGGCTTTGTCCAAACAAAGACCAAAGTGTTACAGGCTCATTCCTTGATTTTGGTGAGGTTGGGTGGATATAAAGAGTATGCTAAGAATTGAAACTAATACCTTCCATCCCAGCTCCTACCACAGCTAGATAATAGGGTGATGAGTTGGATTGACTTTAGGCCCGTGTCCTTTGTTACAATGCTCAGATACTCTCATAGGGGGAGAATACAAACCCCAACTTTTGCTCAGTAGTTAACTCGGCTCTCACAAGTATTTCATGACTAAAATTTGCCAAAAAGCAAATATACTTCTTCATTCATCATTTTGTGGTTCGTTATAGACCATTTGTGAAACAAGAATGATATAAATCATAATAATTAATTAATTAAAAATAAGAAGAAGCAGAACAAGAATAATAAAAAATAGAAGAAGGTGTTGAGGAGATTAGACAAAGGTCACCACATGTTTGTCTAGGGGTGAAAACATTTATTTTATTCTGACCCAGACTCCTTTCTTCTCTATATCCTTTGTATGTGTGTGTGTGTGTGTGTGTGTGTGTGTGTGTGTGTGTGTGTGTAATCCGTCCATGCATACACATAGATATACACTGACTATATGACTATGAGACTGAGAAACCCCATCATCTGCTCTCTGTAAAGTGGAGACCCAGAAAATCTGGTATGAAGTTTGAAGGTCAGAGATCCAATGATGTAGCTGGGTGAACAGAAGGCTTCCCAAGTTTCTTGGAGCTCATGAAGGACAGCATTTCCCCAGATGCTGGTCATGAAACTACCATGTTTGATTTTGTGCTGCATTTCGGGCTTACTTTGGTCTCATCTCTCTTTTCTATGGGAATGTTTACTCTGTGCCCATATTAGAAGTATGAATTTTTTTTAATTTCACAGTGGCTCATATGTCCCAGAGTTTGTCTTGAGTCTCAAAAAATCCTTTGAGTTTTTGAGCAGTAGTGAGAAAATGAAGATTACTGAGACTTAAGGAATGGACTGAACTCATTTTGCATTGTGAAATGGATAAGAACCTTGTAGAGGCAGGAGGGCATGGCATGTTTTAAAAGTCATGTGTTTGGGCACCAAGTTGACAAGGGATGGGCTTGTGATGGCTAGGCAATTAGATCACCATCTGTTTGCACTTGGTTATTTGAAGGGTACTCGAAATCTGAAACATCTATGTTGTTGATTTATAAACTGTTAAACTGGAGACTTTATGCTTTGTGTGTGTGCACATGTGCATATGTGCACACACAGATGGATGGATAGAAGGATATACAGACAGACATGCCTACACTTATGTTCTTCAGTCCCTGGGTAAGGTCATGGGAATGAGTAGACGCCATAGCAATACTCATGGAGAGAGGCAATGCTGTCTCTGAAGGGATTTGGGACCTTCTTAAAGATTTATTCAAACTGCTACCTAGCATTTCCAGACAGTGTGGCACAAAGCTGCTCCCATCATGAGGAAGCATTTCTGAGTCTGTTCTCAATGTCTCCTCCTCTATAACTTGTGGACTCATGCCTGATATACCGGCTGCACTCCACTGACTACGACATGTGTCCTGGCTAAGCAGCAATCACTGTCTTGTAGCTTAGAGATGGCACAAATGTGATAAAACTGGGAACTCTAATTCCAAGTCCCCAGTTGTTACCCTGGGCAGAACATCTAAATTAGAATCTGGGTCTATTTCACTTGGCATCCTACCTGTAAATTAGGAAGCTTTCTTTCAGACCACACTGCTGGCTAAGTGGTATTAGGGCAGTTCCAGAAGTTTTGCCTCATGGAATCTGTGCTGCCATCCATACTAGAGCCAACTTCTGTTGTCAGCTGGTGTTTGCTGAGGTCCTTCACACCCTGCACAAATCACTGACATCCTCATGCTACTTATTCCTTAGTTAGCCTGCTACCTTTCAACGTGATCTTAGAACGAAGGCATTAGTCACAGGCAAGCTGATGCTAACAGAAAAGGTGTGTGTATTTATTACCACACCTTTACTTGTGGTGTCTTCTTTTTCTCTATCAAAAGGAGTTGTGTCAGTCAGCCTAAAGAAACTAAACTGAGTTTTTTATAGTGACAACCCTTAAAAATTCAATCAAACCATGAAGATTCTTCCTTTTCTTTATTTTTGTAGGGCTGGAGGCTGACATGTAGGATGTCACATTTGCTTGGGAAGTGCCCTGCTATTGGGTCATATCCTCAGACCTCTTGCTACATTTTATTTTGAGACAGCCCAGCTGAGTTGGGCTGATACTGAACCCACACTGTAGCGCAGGCTGGTATTGAACTTGCAGAATTCCCCTCCTCAGTTTCCTGAGTCCCTGGGACAGCAGGTCTGTGCCACCATGCCTGGATAAGGGGGTTTCTTCATTGAGAAAGATTTTGCTTGGTAGAAATCAGACCCAAAGAATAACCAGCTTGATGGGATGTCATGAGTCCTTTCCATTTGTAAGTGCCTTTGTGAGGCCGAGGAGAGGTTGAGCACACAAGTCTTGGTAGAAAAAAGCCACAACTAACACCACTTGTGTTTCTGGTTTGGATTTGGAAGAACCACTCTGTCTGCATACATGAACTCATGCAACTGCACGAGACTTGCACAGAATCCAGCCAGCTAGTTCCAGCATGGATGGGGGAAGGGCTCATGAAGTCCCACTCCTAGCTGAGAAGCTCCTGCAATTGATGACTGCTGCGAAGAGGAGAATAAGTTTTCTTCAGGGACGCGGTCTCTGAAAGTCCCCATGCTCCAGTAGACGGTCTCATATCCATACACATATAGGCAACACTAACCAGGTGAGAGAGAGAGAGAGAGGAGAGGATGGAGAGAGAGAGGATGGAGAGAGAGAGAGGAGAGAGAGGATGGAGAGAGAGAGGAGAGAGAGGATAGAGAGAGAGGATGGAGAGAGAGAGGAGAGAGAGGAGAGAGAGGATGGAGAGAGAGAGGAGAGAGAGGATGGAGAGAGAGAGGAGAGAGAGGAGAGAGAGGATGGAGAGAGGAGAGAGAGAGGAGAGAGAGGATGGAGAGAGAGAGGATGGAGAGAGAGAGGATGGAGAGAGAGAGGTTGGAGAGAGAGGGAGAGAGAGAGGATGGAGAGAGAGAGGATGGAGAGAGAGAGGATGGAGAGAGAGGATGGAGAGAGAGGGAGAGAGAGAGGATGGAGAGAGGATGGAGAGCGAGAGGAAGAGAGAGAGGAAGAGAGAGGGAGAGAGAGGATGGAGAGAGAGAGGATGGAGAGAGAGACAAAGAGAGAGAGAGAATTCAGTTAAGAGGGAAAGGTGGGGGGGATAGGGGAGGAACTGGAGATGACAGAATAGGAAGCAGACTTGATCAAAGCACATTATATTCATGTATGTACTTCTCAAACAATAAAAATGTTTTTAAAAGATATAGAAAAGTACCTGTCAATGCCTTTTTCTTCTTGGCATGGGTGAGGATCACTTGCTAAATATGTAGTGATCAATCAGTATTTCTCCAGTCCTCCAATAAGTGACATGATAGATTTTAGAAAGACAGAGTAAGTTGGTTCTTTGTTCCCAGAAAGCTTTGTAACCACTCTTGTCTACATATCCGAAATTCGAGTCTGGAGATCTAAGCAAAAGAAAAAATGATAAATATTTATGGAAGATTAATGCAGCACATTAAAATTCTAGATTCATTCATAAAATATACTTCTTTGTGGACAGAAATATTTTATGGATAATGAAATAAGGGAAGAGGGAGCAGATTGGTTTTCCATGACTGGGCTCTGCCCCAGGGCCTGCTGGATGAATGAGTGAGAGAATGGGTGAGGCAGCTCCAGTATGAACTTCACAGGCAGCGTGACTTTATCTGAATGCAGGAAGTGGTGTTATTGGTGTGTACCAATGAACTAGTCTTCCTGAAGACAATGTCACAAGGTCCTGACATATTGTCTAATGCTGCCATCTTCGTGTCCACTGCTTTCTGGCCTTGGTCACCTCAGCTGTCAGTAGTGATTCTTACTGTGCCAATCAGAAGGAAGAAAAACAATATAACTTTATTTGCTCTAAATCAGCTTAAACCTAGCTCTCAGATCTATGATAGGGAATTCAGTATTGGTCATTGCAGGGGTCTTCTTCATGCCACAGGCTGTTATGTTATGTAGACAGCATTAAATCACTAAGGAGAATCCTGGGCAAGTCTTTCTTCGTCTTGAGAAATCCTGTTTTCTACACTACCTGAGCAGTTCGGGTACAATAGCTTGGCTGGGGTGCATCTCTGCCTTGGAGCATGAGAGTGCTTATGGAAGCTGGAAGCCCTTCTCTAAAGGTTTATCCTGTTCACCTTCCTTCAAGAACTCATTACCCAGTCATGTTCATGCCTCTGGGAAAATTGCCTCACTAGGTTCCTATCACTGTCTACAGAGTCAAGAAGGGAAGGCGTGAGGATTCTGGTGCCTCGGGTAAGAAACAGCAGAGCTATCTTAGGCTACTTTCTCCTGGATCAAGCATTTGGCACTAGGCTTTTGCTAAAGCAGGCATTCCTAGGATCAGACAGTACAGGAACTGGAGGAGACAAGAAAGGGGAGGAAATCAGTCAAGAGTGTTTTCTACTGAATTCTCAAATGCAGCCTGATTCCATAGGCTTCTGGAAAGTGTGTATTACAGCTCACAAAACATGCCCATCCCATTGGTAACTCTTGGTTGGATAAAGGGTGAGACAAAATCAAGGCAATTTTCAACGCTCTTAAGTTGGGCAAGCTAGTTTCCATACCAAAAGACGGTCCTCTCTAGGATGCAGGTGCCAGTTCTCAGCAACAAGACACGGTTTGAAAAGTAGAAGGCAGCTCTCTTGGGTTGGTATAGGGATATCAGGAACCTGGTGGAGGCTCCTGAAGAATCCAAGACAAGAACAGTTTAAAGTTTTCCCATGTGTGTCTGTAAAATGGAGTCATAATGAACCACCTCATACAGTGCCCTTCAGGGAGGGAGGGACTAAGGATATGGATGACCTTTAACTGTTCATCTGAAGCAATCTTTTAGAAAAATGCCCCTCTGGTGACTATTTTGTTCATGCACTAGCATATAAGGGCGTGCTGAATTTGATGTGTTTGTGTACCTAGGCGGAGTATCAAAAGGCAATGTGCTATTTATCACATTTATCATGGGATGTTCTACTTAACAAAGTTGGGGCTCTAGTTCCTTTAAGCCAGAGATAGAGATATTTTAAATTCTCTATTGGCTGTGTCTGAAATATCCATTCCACTGAGGTGAAATGAGACATAAAGACCTTGAAAAAAATCAAAGAGAAAAGAATCATGAATCTGTTCAATGTTGAGATACAAAGGTTTCCAAAAAGAGAACACATGGAGGATTGGGGGTTGCTTTGAAGTCTGTGAGAAGGACCTCTGATGAGATGTGGATGGTCTGTATACCGCCAGGGAGCTATCTAATGAGGAAGAACAACGGTGGGTAGACCAAGTTTTAGACTTCCCTTCAAAAGCATGGTAAGTGGGTGTGCAGCTTGGGAAGATCCAGAGAACAGAGAGAAGAGACAATTCTGTTCAGGGGCTGTTTGCTATAGGAGTAAGGTTTTAAGGTTTTAGTATATAGGATTTAAAATGTGAAAGTAAGACACCGCACTTGGGTGCCCAGAAGTCTGAGTGGGCAGACTTGAATTTGAATTTGGAAGCTTGTCATTGGTAAGCTACTAAAGTTCAGAAAATGGAGAGGAATACTCTAGAGCAGTGGTTCTCAACCTTCCTAATGCTGTGACATTTTAATGCAGTTCCTCATGTTGGGGTGACCCCCAACCATAAAGTTATTTTTCTTCCTATTTAATAACTGTGATTTTGCTACTGTTATGAATAGCAATGTAAATAATTGTAGAGATTGAGGTTTGCCAAAACAGTTATGACCCACAGGTTGAGGACCACTGCTCTAATAGTTCCAATAATGGCCACTCACTGGGATGTTCTGTAATGTGTTTTCAATTTGGGAAGATGGCTTTTAAAAGTAATTGACTACTTTGTAAACAATTGCAAATATAGAAAAATAAACTTTTTTTCTTTACATTTTCATTCTAAACACATACATGTTATAGTCCTGCTTTAGGCACAAGAAAAATAACGTTTTGAGACATTAATTTTCAATCATTGTTCATTCAGTAGAAGGATGAATGAATCAATTCTACCTCTTTGGTTAATTGTCATTATTTGAACTCTTATGCTAGAAGGCACTGTTTTCTACCAGTGCCTAGTGGCTGAAAAGATTTAAAAAAATATGTTGTCAATGATTATGCATATTATTAAGGAGATTTTTCTTGGGATAGAGAGCCTATGGGACATTTGACAAAAGGCACAGAACAGCAAATGTTGACTTTAGATACTTAACAGAGAGGGTCCAGGCTGTCTTGCCTTATCCTCGAGAGTCTAACAATAGAAATAGCATTAACAATAATAAACAAGAAACTTGTCTGTTGACATTTTAGGACTGCAAATTTTGAAAACAAAAATATAAAGAAGCAAAAGCTATTCTCAGAGTTATAAGCCATAGATAATGACTAGTTTAAAATTTATTTCCCTTATTCCACATCCCCCCACTGCTTTGTAAATATATGTACATCTATACATGAGTTTCTTCATGTTTTGGACAATTTGAGACTATGAATCTGTCGGATGTTTTTCAGCTACTCTCTTAGCACATTGCTTCTGTTCCTCCCTCGCCTCTCATCCATGAACATCAATTTACATACATATTTATTCATTTTTCTATACATATTTATTTTCCTATACATTTTCACCTCTTGGCCATTTAGGCTGAGTTATGATTCTTTTCTTGAAAGTGTTCTTTCAGCTTATTAATACTCTTCAGCCCCATTAGATTTCCTATTAAATTATCCACTGAATTTTTTATTTTGTCATTGTACTTTTCCATTTTAGATTTTTCCTGTGGTTGTATTTCAAGGGTTATAGTTTCCTGATAAAGCTACCAATCTTGTCTTTGATTTCCTTGAGCATATTCAGCATAGTTACTTTTTAAATTGGTATCACAAAACTTCATTCTCTAGGTCTTTAATGAAGCTCCTATGGTCTGTTTCTCTTGATACTCAGTAATGTGGTCTTGTCTTCCTTCTTGGTCAGTTGTGGTTACTACAACAGAATGGCACCGATCAAGTGGTTTATCATTTTATTTCTTATAGTTACAGAGGCTAGAAAGTCCAACATCAAGACACTAGAAGATGACTTGTCTAGTGAAGACCTACTTCCCAGTTCATAGGTGTAAGGTAGGCAGGAGAGAGAACTGTCTGGATTCCATTTTATAAAGACAGTGATACCATTCACGAGGGCTCTATCTTCATGGTTTAATTACTTCCTAAACACTTTACCTGTGAATGCCACACTATTGGGAGTAGTTAGGATTTCAACACAAGGCTTTTGAGGGAGACACGAGTATTCACTCCACTGAATAGTCCACTGGATCCTCACTTAAAAGTATGCTTGAATCTATCCTGGTGACATTATATATGCAATAACTTAAACCAGTAAGTGTTCTCAGAATTCTCTGTTGATTTAGCTGTGGCTTTTCTTAGCTCAGAAGTAAGACACACTATATGAAAAGTGTACATATGACCTGATTTGACAAATGTCGTGTTGTAAAGTATACACACTGAAGCGTTGTGAAGAGTCATATCCTCACAGCTTGGGTAGAGATGGCAATGTATTCCAAATTAGCATCTCTTTCATTCTTATTTTAAAGCCTTCCCAGTGAGAGAAATGAATGACTTGAAGGTTCAAGAACTCCTTAGTGTTCAAACCCACAGTAAATGTAGCAGATGTATGATTCCTGAGGGTCTAGACCATGCTAAATCATCGTGTGGGTGTCTATCATATTCTGAAAATGACACCTTCCAAGGAAAGCCAGCTCTCAGGCTTCCCTGTCCCAAACATCAGCAGAAAGGATTTCTTATCATCTGCTGAAGCTGCCGTGGCTACAGTTCAGTTCTTTGGTTTTCACTGTTTTAGGACTGGCCTTAAATGCCACCCAGCCTCTCTTGGCCATGAGCAAAGGTCCAAATGGAGGAAGAACAACGCTTGTATTATAGAGACTTCAGCTCTTAGATGGACTAATTTGCCATAGATTTAAGTAAAAGCCAGAGTTAGGCAATCTAGTTGGGGATCATGGCCAAGTGAATAACTCTGCCTCATGCAGGCAAAGGGCTGCTTATCGGCTCCAAACTCCAGTCGATGGTTACTTTATGGGAGCACCAATCCGGGGATTTCAGTCCTGAATCGCGTGAAGGGCCAGTAACTTGACTTAAAACTCCCCAATTACTGTGTTATGACTAGCTGCACAGTTTTTAACATGCAGGTGGATACACTGTGCTTTTATTATAGTCTCCAGGTTCCAGCAGTCAGTTGTCTTTTGGCTGTGTTCTCAGAACTGAATGTGTCTGTACTGGATGAAGGGAGCAGCACTGGGCATTTCCTCTACACATTTCTCCCATATGAGAGGCATTCCTGAAAACGTTAATACTGAGGTTTTCTGAGTCCATCTGAAGTGGAGTGCCTTCTCAGTATTTTTGAGCAGCTTGCTCGGTGAGGCCCCCTTTCTTACACTTAAAATAGGAGCTTAGGATTCACTCACCAGAGGAGCTGCTTATATTACATAACTGCAAGGCACACAGATTATGATTGATCTATTGCCATATGGCCCCAACAGTCTCCGAGTAGAGACAAGCTAGTCATTTGGCTGGTTCTAGCAATTTTCCCAAGGGGTACATAGGAACAATATTTACTTCTTTTTAATTTTTGAATATTTTAGAGGTATTATCTGAATGGAAATTCTTTTCTTGCCTGGGGGCAAGTAAATTAATTCCTGGGAAGGTAATTGGGGCAGTGAGTTATAGGAAGAAAGGCCTGCAGAAGGTACAATTGCATTACTTGGGGACTGTTCCAGGGGAATGAGTCTGCGCCTGGGAAGAAATGACTGAAAAGAAGTCAGAGATAGGCACTGGAGAGAGGGCTCACTTGTTGCTCTTGCAGAGAACCCAGGTTACATCCCCAGCACCCACCCAGTGGGTCACAATAGTCAAGGCATAGGATTCCCCTCTTCTGACCTCTGAACACACCCAGCAAACATGTATCCCACACACAAATATATATATATATATATATATATATGTGCAAGCAAACACTCATACACATAAAATACAATAAATATTGAAAAAAAAGAAACAAGAAAAGCTGATAAAGCCATTGATCCCAAATTCAATAATTACAGGTTGCATTCTTCAGGAGACTCACTAGGCTGGTCGTATTCATTACCATGTCCTAGTCTGTTTCAGTCAGTTCTGCTCTGTCCCCAATAGAGCATGTCTAGGCTGTGGCTGGAAAGGCCCAGAATAGCTGCTGATGTCATTTTGACTTTATGTCTCTGTCCGACAGAAATGAAAGAAGAGAGATTTCTTCATAATGAGTGCTCACTGTGCAGATGGAAAGTTCCATTTGGAGATGAGGGAAGTCTGCTGGATCTGCAATTATATTATATAGCGTTATTTTGTGTGTGTGGATGTTTTGCCTGCATCTGTGTCAGTGAACAACTTACACGCCTGATGCCTGAAGGCTAGAAGACAGACCTCCTGGAACTGGGGTTATAGATAGTCGTGAGCTACTCTGTGGATGCTGGAAATCGACCCTGGTCTTTTGGAAGAGCAATTGGTGCTCCCAATTGCTGAGCCATCTTTCCAGCACTCACCCAACACCCTGTTGGTTTTTTTTTTTTAACAAAACAAAACAAAAAGTTTCAGCATACTATTTTCTTCCTGGAGATGAAAACTAAAGCCTAAATTCATTTTAGATAAGCACTCTTGTTTCAGGTCAGTTCTACTTTCTGAGTACACAGTATAAGTAGGAAACTGGTGGAGTCTGGCTTAGTTGCCTAGGTGTCAGAAAGTGAAACATATAAGGCAAACGTCCAAAAAACAATGACCATGATAGAGTGATTTAAAAGTCTAGGTGACATATTTACATCGTCCAGGCTTTCCTAGATTCCACAGCTTGAGAATAAAAGGAACAATATCATGTAAGGCCAAGATTTAGTGTCTAACTGGTTTATATTTAGAATGAATGATCTCTTGATTTAGGAATAAGCCATAAAACAAGCCGAAGACATGCTTTCCACATGCTTCTCTAGGCTAAAGTTCCTCTCGGAGTTCCTTCTAAGCAGTGCTGTTAGCAGGCTCTCTGCCACTGTATTTTTAATTCAATGAAATGTGAGAGGAGTCTATTCTAAAACCGGATGACTCAGACTTTCAACAGTTCTTTTTTTTTCTTCTTCTTCTTCCACTTCTAGTCCTTGAAGAAAAAAACTGCTCAGACCTCAGAGGCCCAGTCAATGGGTACAAGAAGATCACAGGAGGGCCTGGGCTCCTCGATGGGCACCATGTGAAAATCGGCACGGTTGTGTCATTCTTTTGTAATGGCTCCTATGTTCTCAGTGGCAACGAGAAAAGAACTTGCCAGCAGGATGGAAAGTGGTCAGGGAAGCAGCCCATTTGCATAAAAGGTAACTCAGGGATGTTTCTGTATTCTGTGGGTGTGCACAGAGTTGGTGTAATTCTTTGACAACTCCTATGCCCGCTTTTAAGTCCCTGGAATAATATCTTCTCGTAGGCTTGCCTGCAAATCATTTGCAACTCTTATCTTGGAGAGTATCCTTTCAAATGTTTGCCTCTTTTTTTCTGGGTCCCAAGAAGAACCCGCTCTCATCTTTTCTAAGGTGATGGAGTGGGTTGGGAAAGTTGGCCAAGACGAGTTGTAGATACGTAAATCCAAAGATGGAATTTGTAAACTTTTGCCTGGCTGCTTTTGTTGTGTCTCCAATAAAAGAGTCAACAAGCACGTGTTCCTGGGGAGGCTGCAGATGTAATGGCTAAAAACAAAGACAGCAGACCTTGAAACATCTAGCGGGCAGTTAGAAGGACAAATGAAGAGTTCAGAAAAGAGAGAGAGAGATCGGTAGTCCTGAAATTGAGAGATGGCGTGGTAGGATCCGTAGCAGTCAAGAGGGATTAAGGACACTAGAAGAAGCTGGGATAGCACTCCAGATGAAAGCCGGGAGAAGAAGTGGGCGTAGATGGAAGTGGAAGCGTCTGTCTTATGGCGTGCTCAAAGCAAGCCAGTCTAGGAAGTAACATTTAAAATATAGGCTGGGAACAGAAAACCCTGGACCATTGTGTAGGGATGCCAGGGTGCCCCCCATCACAGTCGAGATGCAGCTTCTCCCCGACTTTACCCATTAGTTGTTCTGGGCTGACGCTGCCTTAACTGAGAAGAAAATTGGGTTCATGTCCTAGATTGTCAAAACCATTGCCCCCACCCTCCACTCTCTCTGCTGGGTGTTTGTCAACAACCCGGATCATGGGGAAAGGGATAAAAGAGGAAAAGGGATAAATGTGAAAGGGATAAATCACTTTAGACTTTCGCCAGGAGCGACTTTCCCCCTCCCGGCGCAGGGCCTGATGTTTTATTTCATTAAGTATGGGAACCGTGTTGCATATGTCCTTGGAGGTTTTTGTCAACTTTTCTCTTACGAATTAATACAACCAAAGTACTCTAAGTTGCTAATTAGACAAATGTTGGCTGCTAGATTGGGAAAGTGAGGTGGGAAGGATTCCTTTTCCCTGGAAGAAAAAAAGAGAAAGATTTCAGTGAATTGAAACTGGGCTCTGAGTTGTCCTCTGGTGACTGCGAGGGACCTTCATTGTGGAGACAGGACAGGAATGGTTGGTTACTCGGGACTTATTTATAATTGGCCCTGTGGTCTGGTTTTAAACAAGGACTTCTTAATTCCCTCTGTGGGCTGTATTTTGACACCTTCACTCTGAGTTTGATCCCATTATGATCTAGTTTGCTAACACCATTCCCATGAACAGATGGCCCTAATCTATGAAGTGCCACTGTCCTGTCCCAAGTCACCTCGGCAGAACAGGNTTTTTTTTTCCCAGAAGGGGCTACTGGATTCTCCAGAGGCAGCTGCCAGCTTAGGTGAAAAGCAGCTGAAATCTTGCTAAGTGCACTGTTGACATTTTTCTAAAGCATCCAGCCTCTGAGACCGGGAAATGGATGCATGGTGTCTAGAAGGGTGGGAGTCAGGTATTATTCTGGATGGCATGGGGTGAACGGTGAAGATGATAAAGAATCACACAGTATGGCTTATCTGTTTCTAGCCTGCCGGGAACCGAAGATCTCAGACCTGGTGAGAAGGAGAGTCCTCTCGATGCAGGTTCAATCAAGGTGAGATCAAGACCCTGAACTCCACTTTCAGGGCTAATGACTATATTCCCTTCTCCACTTGTGTTCAGCCAAAGGCAGCCTGGCATTTCTTAGGGACATTTAGTACTAACAGGTCATGAAAGAATGGGGCTTGTTAGATGGAGGCTCATTAGCCAGCTGCTTTTGGCCAAGAGGTAGCTACTGCTGGAAGAGGTACAAGTTTTACTGGATCGTGGGAAAGCAGATGGCTGATGGGAAGCAGCGAGCTTCCCTGATGATCTTTGAGGAGTTGGAGTTTAGTACTTTCGTCTTCCTGAAACTACTGCTTCTTTATTATGGCAGCTTCTAGAAGCTGGCAAATTCTGCCAAATACTGCAGCCAGCTAGGGGTTAGGGACACAAGCTTGATGGTGACCAACCAGATGAGGCAAATTGGTAGAGCCAGGAGCTGAAGATAAATAACCAGTCCAAATGAGGGATATGAACTCTTGTGTATACCTGATGCTTCTCTCGGGAAGACAGAGGAGGTGGCCAGAAAGACCATTTCTGCTCTCTTGCTTCGTCCTCTTCTTTATTCTCTTTGCTGAAGTTGCACAGACATCTTTTGTTTTTTTTCTACCAGTCCAAGCATAATTCTGCATCAAAAACATTAACCTTATCGCTTATTCAGTCTGGAAACTGCTCCTACTGGGTATCACAGAAGCTTAGCCCCCCCCATCTTTCAGTTCTCTGCTTGTTTTCACCTAGGAGATCTATCCTTCTATGATTATTTACATTTTTTATGGTATTGAGCTTAATACACGCTAGATAAACATTTTACTATCACATCTCCAGCCCCAAACTGTCATCTCAGTGAAACAAGCAGCAACAATATGTGTCCTGATGCCATATCAGGCTGCTTCCATTGCCGCCTGTGTTCTTTGTCCTTCACCATGATTCTTACTTCATTTTAGAATCCCTGTCTTCTTCTCTCGCCCTCTCTCCTTCCCTCCCTTTCCCCTTCCCTCCTCCCACTTCAAATATACAACTTACAAGTAAAGGAATACTGTTCGCTTCATTCATGCTGAAGTTTTCTTGCTTGATACACCTCTACCACATAGAAGTCATTCTGTGTGAATAAATTTGATTGACAGTTATGGATTCAAAATATGCTCCTGCCTCTCTTTAATCTTAGTTATGTTTAAGCAACTTCCTGAAGTTACTGGGCCTTCATTTTTTCTTTTTAAAACCAGAGGTAAGGGCTGGAGAGATGGCTCAGCGGTTAAGAGCATTGACTGCTCTTCCAGAGGA
>LOJH01017104.1:0-18222 GCA_001685095.1 Ellobius talpinus
CTCCTTTCCTTTCTTTTTTGTTTTGCCGATATGGTGTTTCTCTGTAGATTTTTGGAGCTGTCCTAGAACTCACTCCATAGACCAGGCTGGTTTCAAATTCACAGAGATCCATCTGCCTCTGCCTCCCGAGTGCTAGGATTAAAGGCATGCACCACCAATGTCCTGCCCTGATTTTTTCTTACAGTTCTTGAATGACTGGGGAATCCTGCCATATGTGGAGGTAGAGCTTCTGTAATCACTGTCTCCTGACTTACATGGTCATGTTCTCTAAAGGAGAATCTCCACAACAGCGTTCAGACCTGCTCCACCTAGCCAAGAGGGCCCATAAAGCCAAACTTGCAACGGTTTATTCTGTGGACACTTTTCTGGGAAAGAGGAGAGGGAGGAGGGTTGCACACTGCCATGGAGACTGGGAAGGACTGATGAACAGAAGCAGGGAAAGCATGCTAAAGTCCCACTGAAGAATTAAGATTCTTAATGATAGTAACGTAAACTTCCTTGTTAGTAATATTACATTCTGGAATATT
Organism: Ellobius talpinus; assembly: GCA_001685095.1. Lineage (NCBI taxonomy): Eukaryota > Metazoa > Chordata > Mammalia > Rodentia > Cricetidae > Ellobius > Ellobius talpinus. The sequence continues at coordinate 528 of LOJH01017104.1, forward strand.
AAGAAATGTGGAGTAGCAAAACTCAATGGTTAAAACAGCATATTTGTGGGGAAAATTCTGAGCCGCTGTAAGAGAACAACAAAAGGAGAGTGAGGAGTTAAAGTTTTACCGTGACAAAGTCTTAAATCAACACGGACCAATTGCATTTTCCCTTCCTGGGCTCTCAGGCAGTCTAAGTTTCCCCAGATTCCTTGGGATTAGGCAAGGGTCATGTGATCTTTCCATTGCCACGGCCAACGAACATGAATATAAATGATCCACTTGTGGTCTGGCTCTTGAAATGTCTTCATTTCAGGTTTTGCCCCTTCATTTTCACCTCACACAAAATGGTAGAGGCCATGTGTTCAGAATGGAAGGCTTTGGGATTCTAGATAGTTACTGCCAAGGTTAACTGCCCAGCTAATGGCTGACTCTCAGTGAACAAGCAGAAACCTGATTTGTACCAGGCTATGCAGACTTTGGGATTATTGGGCATAGTGGCCAGCAAGAACTACTTTGTCTAACACATAGACCACAGAGTGTGGGGATGGATGTAAAATAAAAACGTGTATGACTGGGAGGAAAGCAAGAGCCTATGGCACTGGGGTTGGGGAGGGGTCCGTGGTGGGTAGGTCTCAGTGAGGTAGAAGAATGAGTTCTAAGAAAATAAGAGGCCAAGCTGTTCCAGTTTACATTGTTACCCCAACTGTCCTACTTTGGACTATAAATTGTATCATTTATCTGATCATAAGCATCCAAAGGCAACAATTTGATATGCCTGAAGTTTATTTAAATTGCTAAGTAATTGCTGAGTGTGGTCATGATGTTAATGAGGCCTGAGCTTTTGAAGCTTTGAAACACGCTTCAAGATCTCTATTTTTCATAGCTCTTAAACAAATTGAGTCCCCCCCATCCAAACAACTGTGAGCTTGTGGTCCCTCTCTACTAAAGTTACAAAACAGCAAGAAACAGTCTTTGAGGAACCCAGTTGCTAATTAGAGGGCAACGAGGCTTCTGTAAGCTTTTTCTGACTTCCAGGTCTCTGATGTGAGACATTGACAAGCTGTCTATTCTGGTAACAATTCAGAGGATCAGATGCTACAAGGTGCCAAGTGCTGTTTTCAGAACTGATAGAATGGATGTGTGTGTGTGTTGTGTGTGTGTGTGTGTGCGTGCGCACATGTGTGCGCACACACACACATGCGTACATATACATGCTTATTCAAAGAAAATGTATTAGAGTGGCTTACAGGTTGTGGTCCAAGCAGTCTAACAGTGGCTTTCTGCTGACAGAGATGCCAAGAATCTGGTAGTCTTTCAGTGGATGAGACTGAATGTCTCAGCTCTTCCAATCTGGTGCTGGAGTCCTTAGAGAGTTGCCAGTCTTCACTTAATGTTGGAATCCCTAAGAAGTAGGCTTTAATGCCAGCAAAGGAATGTCTCAGCAATAGGATGAGCTTGCCAGTGAGAGTGAGGACAATCAGACAAAAAGCAAAAGCCTTCTTCCTCCGTGTCCTGTCATGTGGACTGCCACCAGGATGTGTGGCCCAGATTTAGGGTGGGTCTCCCATCTCGAACAATCTAGTCAAGGAAATCCCTCATAGGTGTGTCCAGCTGGCTGGATTTTAGTTGATTTCAGGTGTCGACAAGTTGATAGCAGAGTTAACTATCACACTTGGTATATTGGCAGTCTACGAAGGAGTCACGTTCCCAACCCAACAATTTATTTGTTTTTTCACAGAGAAACCATTTCTATGAATTTCATTTATTAGATCTCTAACTAATTTATAGAATTAGTTCTTTGGAGGGCTTCTGAAAGGGGACAATGCTATGCTATAATCAAAATCAGGAAAATTTGGCCTCTTATTTTGAAGTAATAATTTCTAAAATTGCTTACATATAAATGAGTGGTTTTCTGGTTATAAAATGATGCATGTTTATTATAGAAAAGATTCAGAAAACATAAAATGGAAGATGATATAAAACTTACATTGAAAAATGTTATTTTCTATATAACTACTTAAGATAAATTCTTTTTTTCTCTTTTCTTTCTTCCATTTTTCAAGATTACAATATAAGTACATCATTTTCCTTATTCTTTTCCTCCATCCAAACTCTCCCCCACACCACTCCCTAATCACATCCAAATCCATGGCCTCCTCACTCACCTACCATTGCTACACCCGCCCCCCACAATGTAAGTATTCTTTGTCTGCATAATGCTACCTGCATGCATGCATGCTTTCTGAGTTGACTACCTGACACCAGACAACTAACTAATTTGTTCTTCCTTGGGCAAGATGAAAATAGTTTTAAGGTTGTATTTCCATTAACATTTGGATGTGACATTTTTCTCATATGATGAACAATCCCATCATTTTCAGATATATACTTTTTTAGCAGGTGGATAATGAATGCTACTGTTTACTTAATAATTTTGTACCACTGGACATTTATTTTTTTTCCTCTTTTCACTATTAGAATAGAATGTTTTGATTACTGGTGAAATTGAGACCTTAGAACAATTTCTGCAGATTGTTCTATTCAACTTTTTTACACATTGAGATAATAGCATTTAGTTATATGATAGTTTTGTATATTAAGTATACTTTTAGACAGTCTCACTATGTAGTCCAGTCTAGTCTCAAACTTTTTCTGTGCCTAGTCTGTCATTCTCCTCTGCCTCCCAGATATAGGTATTATAGGCATGTACCATCATATTGCCAGAAGTATTTATATTTATTCCTAATTTTGTTAGTTTTGTTATGTGATTTTAATTTTGTTAATGATTTTCAGTACATGTTCTCAAAATTATGAATTCAGATGGAGCATAAAAATGCCTATTCTTCCTATATGGTCTACAAGTTAAACATAGTTCTTATCCAATTTTTGGTAGTTTCTTATTGAGATGAACAAGATATGTTTAATACACACTGTAAGTAAAAGATTTTTAGAATAACCAAAGCAGTTTCATGAGAAGAAAATCTAGGAGAAATCACTCTATCTGATATGACTACATCTATTAAGATACACTTGTCAAGATGATGTGGTATTAATGCAGGGATGGCACAGACCACAGAAAGAGAAGAGCCCAACTAACGTAGAACTGTGTGAATACACTCAGTTAATTTTATGTAAGGAAACAGCAGCAATTTCATGGCAAAGGGAATGACTTTTTGCCAAATGCTGCTGTCCTAATTTCCTTTCCCATTACCATGGTAGAATATGCTGATTGAAAACAACTTTCAAAGAAAGAGCTTGGTGTCGCCCTACATCTTAGAAGCCACCTCCTACCATGGCAGAGAAGTCAAGGCACACGGAGTGTGAGGCCATTGGTCACAGTGAGTCTGCAGCCAGAAGCAGAGAGCAATGTATTCAATCTTGTACTCAGCTTGCTTTCTCCACCCTTATCCAGTTAAGGAGCCCTTGCCTAGAAAATGGTACCAAGTACAATGGGCAAGTCTTTAACCTCAAGGAACATAATTAAAATAACCCCTCCAGAAATGGTCAAAGGCCCATTTCCTGGGTGATTCTAAATTTTGTCACATTGACAATTGGCTCTAGCCATTATAACTTTTCATTGTTAATTAATCTTATCATTTTCTTAAGCAATAACTTTTATGCAATAGAAAAGTAGTTAATGCAGTAGCTAACCTAAGTTCAAATGAATTCCTCTGTTTCACAGCTCATGATAATATGTGTATAATGACCTACATTATTTTAATACAGTAAGGTTTGGCAGTACCTGAGATGTTTTAGAAGTTGTCTACAGCAAATCCATCATAACCATGAAGCATTTATCCTCAAAATGTCAAAGGGATTATTAAATATAAATCTATTAATAATCATAGGAAAAGTTCAAAGTTGCTCATCAGTCAAATGTAAATTAAAGCTACAGTGATATCCCCCAACACACTCAGTTATCATAGAAGCTCAGATGTAGAAGGTGAGCAGAGCAAAATGCTGGAGAGGATGTCGAGTAACTGGAATTTTCATGCTCTGTTGACGGAAGTACAGAACAGAGCTAAGATTGTGTGAATGGTTTTTTTTTGATAATATTTTAAGTATTAATTTCTTTTGGCTATTTACATGTTGTTACCAAAGACTCACAAAGCATCAACAGAAGAACTTATATACGAATACTCATAGCCATTTCACTCATGGTAAACATAAACACCATCAACAATCAAACAGAAGAAAAGTAGGGTGCGTTCTGCTATAGACACCATCCAGCAGGGATCATAGGCAACAGCATGGGCTGATTGTTCTATGGCTTGGATGTCTGTGAACCTCTGAAATTCGTGTTGAAACCTAATCTCCACTGCAGTGGCACTGAGGCCCAAGGAAAGATTAGCGCCATTATAAACCAGCGTCCGTGGAGCCTCCTGCTCTTCTACCATGATGATTCCATAACAGGGTAACATCTCTGAAGCAGAAATGTCTTACCAGACATCCATTTTGTTTTTGTCTTGATATTAGACTTCCCAGCTTCTGTGAGAAATAAGTTTCTATTGTTTATTAATTACTCAGTCTAGGTATTTTCCTACAATAGCACAAATAGACTAAGATAAGTCTCAAACTAACTGCATTTAGTAAAAGACACTAACTCCAATTGAATATACGTGTTTGATTTCATGGAGGCGGAGCTTTTCTGTGCTGTCACTGTTCTTGAATATTAATTGTAAATGCTTAGCCATTGCTCAGGCTTATTACAAACTAGTTCTTACAACTTAAATTAACCCATTTCTCTTAATCTATGTATTGCCACATGGCTCACGGCTTTACCTGTCCTTCAGCATGTCTTGCTCTTTCTGTGTCTCCTGGCAACTTCACTGACTCTGTCCCTCTTCCTCCCATCATTCTCAGTTTGTTTGTCCCACCTATACTTCTGGCCTGGCTACCAGTCAGCCAGTTCTTTATTAACTAATGAGAGAAATATATATTCACAGTGTACAGAAGGGTTATTCTACAGCAATTAGTTTATATAAATTTCTTGAAAATGTAAATTAATCTATAGTGACAAAGCAGGCCAGTGTGTGGGGCTACCAGCAAATGGAGATGGTCTGCAAAGTAGGCACAAAAAATGTCATTGGTGGGACAATAAAATCTCAATAAAGACAAAATAACGATATTGAGATTTTATCATTAACTAATTTTTGAGTTACAGTTGATATGCAATAAAAGGGACTTACTTAAATGAAATATTCAAAATTTGATAAATTTGAACAAATGTTCACATATGTAAAAGCAGGCATCCAGCACTATATTTCTGTCATGCAGTTTAAAGTTATTTTCTATATTTTAAATTGCAACAGAGACATGCTCTCATGACACCCTTGAAAGGAGCACACATTTAGAAAGTGGGAAGTACTCTTTTTCCTCAGCCAAGACAGCTGACCATGCCTCCTAAGGATAAAAATGACAATTAGTTATATATTTGAAAAGTGAATATGGACTGACTTTGAGTAAACCTTTAGGAATTAGCCTACTAGGAAGCTAAAAAGTAATGTTCTGAGAGGGTCTGGATGTCCTTCACACAACCCCTCTGAGCTGGTCGTCTCTTGTCAACGTGACACAAACAGAGACATACCTGGGGATGGGGAATCTTTTGAAATCTTCAGTTTTTAATAAATTTTATTTGTTTTTCATTTAACTAAATTTTTATTTTATGTTTTTGAGAGATTGCCCCCATAAGATTAGCCTGTAGGCAAGCCTGTAGGGCATTCTCTTGGTTAATGATTAGTGGGGGGGCCTAGCTGTGGATCATGTCACCTCTTTCTAGGTGATGTAGGTGGTTTAAGCAATCAGGTTGAGCTAGCCAGAAAGCTGCATTTCTCCATGGCCTCTGCTTTAGTTCCTGCCTGGACTTCTTCCTCAATGGACTATGATCAGAACATGAAAGTAGAAAACAAACAAACAAACAAACAAACATTCACCCTGGTACAAAGCACAGAACTAACTCAGCGCCATCAGCATCTGTGTGTAAAACTGTGTAAAAGCACTGTCATCCAGAACCTCAAGCATGCTCTCTCCACTGTCTTCCCACCCTCCCCCTGCAGGGACATAAGCACATCTCCCGGTCTTCTCATCCTCCTCCCCTAGCCTCTAGTAGCTGCGAATTTTCTGTCTTTAATTATGTTATCTTGTGGATATTTTATAAGTGGGATGAAGAGTTTTTCTGAGAACAATTGAGCATAATTGCCCGGGTGACCATCCAAACTATTAGATGTGCCAGAATATATTTATATATTGGATGTGAATTCTTAGAATTTTACTTCCTGTTAACAGTGAATGTTGAGGTCTGTAGGACTTGGTCTTTTTCTCTAACTAAGCCTGCCCATATTGTGTCTAGATTATGGAATAAATAATCTAATTTAGTTTTAGTTCATGTCTGCCCTGTCTTTTTATTTGAACCTACCATGCATATCTTAGACTGAATAATGGGTGCTCCATTCCTGGTACATTTTTTAGATATTTTAATGGTTATAAGTTCTTAAAATTACATACCAAGTCTTAATTTCTTATCCCTTTTTATCAATTCAATGCTTAATGTCTTAGCAACATGACTTTCACCTACAATATCATTATTGTTGCGTTTAACTTTATCCGTATATGCTTGAGTATAGTTTTTTGTTAATCATTTCAATTCACTGATTCTATGTATTCTTGATGTGTTTACCATAACCAGTCTATAGTTAGTGTTTATTTTTAAGTCTAATTAATTTGTGATGCCTGTAACATCATTTCAATTTATTTTCACAACTTATTTTAGGCTCATTTGTATGAAATTAAAACTTCCTATGTGCCATGCTTTAAAAGCACATTTTATACCTTCAAAATATATTTATAAGATGTAAAAGAATTAATTAAGAAGTAACTTTGAACATTCTTTAGACAAATAAATTAGACAATTTGCTCTCTGCTTACTTTTGGCTGCTTTTTAGCAATTACACTTTAAGCAAGGTTAGGTAGATTTCTACTAATTATTTTAACATATAACTTACTTTTTTCATACTTTGTGTGTGTGTGTGTATGTGCACAGGAGTGCAGGTGCCTCTGGAGGTCAGGAAAGGGCATCAGATCGCTCAGGGGTGGAGTTAAGATGGCTGTGAGCTGTACTGCATAGGTGCTGGGAGCTAAATTCAGGTCCTCTGCAACAACACTAAGTGCTTAACCACTGAGCCACCTCTTTATCCCAGCCAATTCCTTTCTGATGGTCACTTTTATATGTACATTAATTGTCCCGTGGTTAGACCTTATATTAAATTCCAAATACTTACTACAAACATAGGTTTATCCTTTGTAAACTTTCTCTGGGCTGGTTATAACTGAGTGATAGAGCTTTGTCCAGTTTGTGTGAAGTTCTAGGTTTCATTTCAAGCACTAGAAAAAAACAAAACAACCAAACATCTGAATTCTTAAGACTATAATGATCTACTATATTCATTAGTATCTTCTGATTCCCTAAACAGAGGCAAAGAGCTAATCATGACTCATGGGTATTTTCATCAGAACCTAAACAGTTTATTGCATCTGTTTTTGGCTGTGGAAAAAAAAATCCAAGTTCAACATTAAAACTATAATTTTATTCTCCCCAATGATGATGATATTTGTCCCGGTTGAATGCTTATATGGGCATTTTCTTCAGTCTCTTCTAAAATCCACTAAATTAGGTCTGGATCGCATTTCTTTTCATTTCAACCTGTATGGCACAAGAGGCTCTTGTGTTTTGTGAGTTTGGCTCATTTTTAAACTGAGGATTTGGTTTTGTTTTATGGTACAAATGGTGGTTTCAATTTCCATTTTGTGGGGGTTGCTTTCTTTCTGAAACTGTGATCACTTGCACTCTTACTGATTTTCACCTTGAGCGGGCTGGTCTGCACTATTAAACTCCAAGCCGAAGCCATGGCTCTTCACTGCTGGTTCTCTCTTCAGCAGCACTGTCTGTGACAATTCTGTAGATAGTAGGTAGACCTGTGGTCGGATCTTAAGAGACCTTGCAGTCTTTGCTAGTCTCGGCTTTTGTTTTTCTTCTCTCTTTGATTTTTGCAAATCACATTTTTCTTTTGTTTTAGGTCTCTCTTATTATAGAGCTGATAGCGAAGGACTGTATTTTTTTCTGGAATTGGTACCTTGCCTCATTAAATGTGTTTGAACATTTGATGCTTCCCTTAGCATAATTAATTTAAAAGGAGAAGATGTGGATTCAAGCTTGACAATAGGGCTTTGGGAAGAGCTGTCTTTCTCGTTGTCTATACTGGCTCTTGACTAACTTCTTTTCCAGGGACTGGACCCTAATCTTTATCTAGAAGCCCCATGCTGAAGTTTTACCTGTGTAGTTTGTATTTGTATTTTTAATTTTTCAGATAGGGCCTCAGTAGTCAGCCCAGTCTGATCTGGAACTTGTGATCCTCCTGCCTCAGCTTTCTGAGATGGGTATGCTGATATTACAGTTCACTACCATTGCCAGCATCACTGATTTTTGGGGGATTTCACCTAAGGTCTGGCACTTAGGCTCTTCAGAGACTCTGAAAGTCAGATAGAATGTTTTACTTGTCTTTGTGTGTTCGGTCTCAACCCTTCTTGTCTCCTTTCTGCCAGATGCCTATTTTCTCTTTATTTCATTCTCTCTTTTCTTTAATGTTATGAAAATCAAGGCTGCAGGGGTTGAACACCTATCAGCTATACCAGCATTTTGTAGATGTAGTTCTTGGGACTGAGGGGAGAAAAATCTGTGGGAGTTGTGGCTCTTTATAGTTGGGATATTCATTCAAGGGAAGAGAGGTAATTACAACCTCATGTGCTTTATTGCAAGTCTGGAGTCACAAACCTCAAGAAATGTTCTTAAATTAACAGTACCATGGAAATGGAAATTAATGACATTATTCCAGATTATAGATTCATTTTTCATGGTTTATGTTAGATTTCCCCCTGCATCTTTGTAGGTATAGCAGTTTCTTGCCTGTTCCTGTTATGAAATATGTTGGCAACTTGATGAGAAAGGGTTGATTCCAGTTCACAGCTCTGGGGTACCGTCCTTTTTTTGAAGGGAAGTCAACATGGAAGGAACTTAGAGAAGCTGGCCACACCACACGCACAATCTGGAAGGAAATAGAGGACCATCAGTAGATGCTGCTACCCGGCCCCCTTCCTTTTCTCTACTCATCCAGTCCAGGATCCCTATCAGTTATCATGTGCAGATCTCCTTACCTCAGTGAAGCCGTCAAGATAATTCCCCTCAAACATACCCAGAGGCCTATCTTCCACTGATTCTAGATCTTGTTAACCTGACCAGGAACACGAACCAACAGTATTTAAATGATAACTTTGGTGAGAATGAGACAACTCTTTTGTTTCCATGGCGTACAATCATAAAGACAAGCAAGTGAGCCTCATGCAATATCTTAAATGAAAATCACAATACATCAAAATAATTCCGAATTACACATCAAGGGATTTTGAAGGTCATAATTGAATAGTGTTGTTCAAATCATCCCTTATAGTTAGAAAATGGGCTGAGAGGCATTTACACTGTCAGGTAGATACAACCCTCATTGCTCACATTGCTGTGAGCTTGATCAATACAGGGTTGCATTTTTCCCCCTATATTCTAAGAACTGAGTATTTTTTTGGTACAAATGGTGGTTTGATTTGCATTTTGTGTGGGTTGCACATGCAGCTCATACTTATTCAACCTTCCTAACTGTTTGGTGGGCAGCAGAAAATACGAAAAGTCTTTATAGTCATTTGTGGGACATATGATCTATGTATTGATTAGATGACAGAATTCTAGGTTATCCAGGTAATTTTTGATTGTGAGGTAAGAGGTGGAAAAATTGACTTGGAATTTGGAGTGCGAGAGTGGAGTCCAAGAAAGTGTGCAAGTAAATTCAAGATGTAAATGGAGACCAGAGAGCAATTCAGTAGTGACTCAGAATTGCGAAGCTGGGGATGAGTGCTGGCATGTTCTGAGTGTTTGGAATTACAAGAGATGGCATCATCAGTAATGCCCTTACTGTTCCAGGAGGTAGAGACAGGGCGATCAGAAGTTCACTGTCATCTTTGGGTCTAAATAGCAAGTTTAAGGCTGACCTGGAGTATTTGAGACCCATTTCTACATCTAATTCAATTATGTAGCCTATGACAATGTCTTTAATTCATTCAATGAATGCTTATCTTATTGAATACCTTTAAAGTGTAATCATTAGTCTGATGCTGGGGTGTAGTCCTCATTACCTATGTTATTTTAATGATAAATTGAACAGATGGATTCCTGGGCAGCATACCTGGATTTTATCACGTGATTTCTTTCAATATTAAAATACCAATTTTATGAAACTATAATATAGCTTAAAATTGTTTTATAAAGAAACATACCTGCATAAGTCAATACGATTTCAATATATATATTACTATTCCTATAGTTTATGTAACCCAACCCTAACTATGTTTTTGTATTTAAATGTCACTATGTGTCCTCAATGTTGTCTTGCTCATTTGGGGCTTATTCTTCTTGAAGCCTCTGACAGTCCCTTCTAGGTGCTAAAGCCCTGATGCTTTTCCTTTAACTGAGCCTTTTGAAGCTGTCGAATAGGTTACCTTCTATTCAGCATGCCCAGTTCATGTTTATTTGAAGCAAGCAAAGATTGCTTTATGCTCCATTTCGCTCCTCAAAGGCCAGAAAGGGAGATAATCATCACAGTGTGCACCCAGATCAGGATCCCGGATCCAGCCGTAATTACGCTTTCCCAGTTACCAGGGAAGCCTCCCCCATTCCATCAGGTATTTAGTTTTACTGATTAATTACTATCATCTATTTAAAACTAATTTCCTTAGAAACTCCTCTTGCTGACTCTTAATTATGTTATCTTCAAGCCTGCCTCCTGTCACAGAACTTACTTGGTCTTAGAGAAATTGTACTTCTTTCCCAGCAGATAGTTAAATCTTTAGAGCCAACCTTAATGGACTTGAAAGCATAGCTGATAATCTGGGACACAGAAAGCCAATGGAAGAGTAGTGAGGGAGATGGGGTCAAGACTGGGATGAACGTGTTCCTCTTCCATAGTGACACTGTGGTCAAGGTAACTTCTTGAATTCTTGGAAAGACCTATGTGAGCGGGAAGAGACTGTAGAATAAAATTTAGGTAGAACATAAGATTTATAGAGCTAAGTAGAGAAACAGAAACGTAAAAACCTGGACAGACGAATGTCTACTCAACTGTCCTTCTGTGATTTTTTCCCCCTAGTTTCTGGTGAGAAAAATAAATACTTACCATGGGCAACTGGCAAGACCAGTTTTAGAATTTGTACTTTTGAGGATAGATAAATTTTTAGTAGACTTTATGATTACTTATTACTTAACAAAAAAAGTGTTGAGGAACAAATAGGTAGGTAGGCTTTTGCAAATAAACCTACAGTTTGTTGATTAATGAGACGAAGACATATTTAAAGGGATATTATAGTTATAAAAGTAGCTATTGATGTGCAAAATCATTTTCCTTTAGCTCATGCCTTATTCTAGTCCAATGAAACCAAATCGAGAGACAGGGGTGAGGGGCCTGTAGACAAAGACTTCTCTTTTGTTTCTGGACCATCCAGAACAAATAATCATACAGAAACTATATTAACTACAATACTGTTTGGCCTATTAGCTCAGACTGTTTATTAACTAACGCTTGCATCTTAAATTATCTCATTTCTATTAATCTGTGTATCACCACGAGGCTGTGGTCTATTGGTAAGGTTCCTGAGTCCTTCTCCTTTAGCAGCTACGTGGCATCTCCTTGACTCCACCTACTCTTTCTATCTCTTCCAGCCTGGCTGTGCTCTGCCCTGCCATAGGCCAAAGCAGTTTCTTTATTAGCCAATGGCAATAAAACATATTCACAGCATACAGAGGGGAATCGCACATCAGGGGGCCTCCCAACATCCATGTGGCTGGTGTGGTTGTCCATCTGGGCATTCTCTGCTAATCACTAGAAGTGTTTGGTGTTGGGTTGGATTTATATTATGCCTGTGTTTGATTGACACTTTGTCCTTTATTGCTTGTGTGCCACTTTATGGTAGTGCTTATTCTGTTGTGACTTATTTTCTTCTTTTCTCCATAATGAAATGGTACAAAGATCCCACTCTGATACAAGCAGGGAGATTTTACCTATTTTTTTTTGACATTTTCGTCTCATTTTCCTTCCTAGATTCTTGAATTAGTAAACACTTTTACAAACAAGAAGTTCAATTTTACTAATATACATTTTTATGAAGTTCTAAGTGAAATAATCTAAAAATATGTTTACATTTTAGAAAGCATTTGTCCTTTAAACACAGAGTTTGATACATTTGCCTTGAATATGAACTAGACTTAGTGATTCGCTTCCAATAGAACACAGCAAAGAGATGTTAGAGTCTAAGGCTAGGTCAGAGAAAGGCTGTACTTCCATTCCCCTTGCCTTTGCTCTGTAGAGCAGCCAGTGTGCTATGAGAACCCACAGGCTGCCCCATGGAGGGAGACACAGGAAGAAAAACTGGGTTAGCACCAACATTCCAGGAGAGGTAGCTACTTGGGAAGAGGACCATCAAGTCCCAGCCATGCTTTAGGGGATGGCTTTGCTGCCCAGTATCTCTGTCCTTAAGTCATCAGCCAGAGATGCACAGCTCAGCATCCATTAAATCTTAGATCATCAGCACCTGGGGAAGATGTCGATGATTGCTGTGCTAAGCCACCAAGTTTGGGGTGGTATTAAACAGCAATCTATGACTATTTTAATACAGATTTTGATAAAAGAAAAAACTAAAAATGCAGGTTTGGCATTGGATGTGTGAGACAGGTACTGAAAATGCAGGAAGAAAATGTGACAGGCTTGAGAGCTCATTAGTTTTAAATTAAGCAAAACAGAGCAAAAACAACGCAGTTACAGGCATTATAATCAGGAACTTACCTAGGTCTAAGTAAATACATCTATATGCCAGAGGGAGATAGATTCTCAGGACTGCCAGAAGCAAGATAAACCAACAGTACAAGTTAAGAAGCTGGTAGTCTGCAATACATTACAATTTAATCGATGGCACATTTGAATGTTTTTGTGTTTTTATTAAAGTTTAAAAATCATTTATAATTTATGTATTTAAAGAATGCTATTTTAAGGCAACCTTTTAAAGGATCCTTTGGAAGAAAATTCACAGTCTTCCCACAGCCCTATGGAACATGATTTCAAAATACCAATAAATCCACTACATCGATGAAAACACCAAGAGCCAGAGAGACTAAGGGGTTCGATAAATGCTGCATGTTGAAACTCAGGGGCTCAGTGGGGACTTCACTTATCTGTGCTGGATGCTGTCCTTTTTATTTATCTTTTGTATTTGTTTTTCTTTATGTCTTTGTGTTGTTGTATGTCATATGTGTGCAAGTGCCTATAGAGGCCTGAAGAGGACATCAGATTCCATGATCCAGGAGTTTCAGGTGGTTGTGGGCTGACTTGGGGCCTAGGAACTGAACTCAAGTCCTTTAGAAGAAGAACAAGTACCTTAACTGCTGAGCCATCTCTCCAGCCCCAAGGCTCTTTTCTTATCTCAGCACCAAGTATATTTATTAAATGATAATCCCTGAGCTTTTCTACTTAAATAAAAATATAAAGTAGGTCCAACTGTGACAACTAGAACTAACTTGTCACAGTTGGGCACAACATTAAACTTTATTCCCTCATCTGAAACTAGATATGTGACAAACATATACTTTTGTACAGAAAACTATGCCCTGAGCATTACGACTTATTCAGAGCACGCGTTGACAGTGCTCTATCACAAGCTATTCAACTCTCACATTTGTTTTATGTCTATCAGCATGTAAATTTGGTCATGCTTGAGGATATGAGCCCAGATACTTGGCTATTTGTTCTCTAAAACCGAGAATGGTCATTATTTCTAATTTTGTTAGTTTTACCACTGTGAAAAAAAATGCTGGATATAGACAACTTAAAAGTAGGAGATAGTGATTTAAGCTAATAGTTTTAGAAATTTCAGTTCATCACGCAACTAAGGGAAACACACTGTTGGTATAAACTGAAAGGTGCACCTGAAAGAACAAAGAGAGAAGGACACTTCTATAAGAAAACTTCCTACCAGTGTCTCCACTCTGGTCCACAGATGTAAAGGAGGGAAGAGGTCTTGAATGGTTTATGACAGCTCACAGGTCAGATCTGGGTGGCAACATGACTCTTTCTAGCAGCTATGTATCTTGAAGGTTGGAACAGGTACATGACTGGTCAAGAGCCGTGGTTCTTAGAGGAACACAGAATGCATTTGCACCAAACAGTTCCCCCAACTCTGCCCCAGGCCAGTCACTGGGTACCAGACTCTATTCTGATTTTAAGTCAACTTCGCCGTCTGTTTCTTCTTGGATTTAACTTTCCTTAAAGTTCACAAATGTATGCTCATTGGTAGGATTTCATCAACAGTTCAAGTTTGTTTATAAGCTTAGAAACATGGCCGAGTTACAGCTTTCCCACTGAGACTGCGTTGTGCAGCTCCTGTCATGGATGCTTTCTTCTGCTTGAGTCATCTCACAAGGAAACCCGATGTAGTCCTGGTGATAGAACCTCTTAGACTATTTCCTTATGAGCAAACTGGAATAAGAAGGATCCCCCCCATGATATGCCAATTGTCAAGCTCCTTACAAATAACAATAAAAATTCCCTTCCCTCTTACTTTCATTGCTCTCTTTCCTTAGGTATACTCTTTCTAGTCCATAGCCCTTGATCTTGAAGCTCGGTGAGTCATATTCTGGGGTTCTGAGATCTGCAAGATTTGCCTAATGATGACAAAGTGCTTTTCCTTAGCTGCCCAAACCCTTTGTTTGGCTCTTAAAATGGCAGGGTGGCCATGTGTTAGGGAGAGGATTCCTGGGTCTGGGAGAGGATGAATTCATAGACGAAATGCTATGCTGTCAAAGTCAGCTCCATAGGAGGATTTTACTGTTTCTAGGAGCTAATTCTTTCTTTTGTGCTATGAACAATAAAAGTGTTTAAACCAATAATTTGCTTACCAAATGTCCTTTTGTTTGTAGTATTTGACGGCATTGCTACCTGAGTCCTTGAGATACTGACATTGAACCCATAATAATTTATTTCCCTTGTGCCTTTTCAAGTTTTCTCTATCAATTGCCTTCATGAGCTTCCTTTTCTTTGCTTGACCTTTAAAATATTGAGATTTCCTGGAAGCTATTTTTTTCCTTTTGCTCATCTTTCTCCCCCATGGAAAGTTTCACCAGCTCTGTTCTCATGGAACTCCAACCTTTTCTGTCTGAGCTGTTTCTCCTCTTCATGCACTGCTCCTAACAGAGTTTTCTTATGATAAATAGGAGAAGAAAACTGGAGACCTGTTACTTCTCACCTATAACTTTCTTGGTCCACAAATGGGAAATCAAAAAGTTACTTTTGGCAATAGTAAAAACAAAACTTAGTGGGGAAAGGTAGTGTTGCCAAGTTGTGTTCCAAGCATGATCAAGGTTGAAATTTAGGTTTCTGTTGATTGAGGTTTTCTGTCCCACCAGGTCCCATAGCCGTTTAGTTCCATAGAAATCACATAGAGGTCTACATTAGTAAACTGATTGGTCTAGTAGCTCAGACTTCTTATTAACTCTTTTAACTTATATTAGCCCATTTTTCTAATATATGTTAGCCACATGGCTCGGTACCTTTTTCAGCAAGGCAGTCACATCTTGCTTCCTCTGCAGCTGGGTAAAGACTGCAGAAAGAACATTCCTCTTCCTAGAATTCTTGTTGCCCACTTCTACTTCCTGCCTGGTCACCCGCCTATACTTCATGCTTGGCTATTGGCCAATCAGCATTTGTTTAAAATATAATTGACAGGATATAGACCATTGTCCCACAGCAGGTTTCATTCTTCACTCATATTCTCTCAGCTCAGCAGCTAGCATACATGGAACATACTGCCTATGTACTTTATGTTGACAGAGGGAGAGGTAAAAGGCCTGCATGTAAAGAAAAGAAGTCTTGAAGACCCATTCTGTAAACACCTACACATTGATCCCTCTGTTCCTTATCTTCTTGCAGATAGTCAGTGTGGTAGTTTGAACAAGAGTGCCTCCTATAGGCTCATCTGTTTGAATGCTTTGTCATCAGGGAGTGGCACTACTTGAGAAGGATTACAAGGTGTGGCTTGTTGGGGGAAGTGTGATTCCTTTTAGAATCACACTTGAGCATTTCTAATCTCTCTCTTTTGAGGTTTCAGAAGCCTAATCCAGGCCCAGTGGCTCTCTCTTCCTGCAGATCTGGATTTCGATCTCTCAGTTACTTCTTGAGTGTCATGTCTGCCTGCACACCTCATGTGCCCCTCCATGTTGCTAAATGGAATAAACCTCTGAAACTGTAAGCAAACCCGAAGTAAATGTTTCCTTTATAACCGTTGTCATGGCAATGGTGTCTCTTCCCAGCAATAGACCATGGACTTAGACAGCCAGTTTAAAGTTTTCAATCTACCTTTTTTTTCTAGTTGGTGTTGGTGAAACAATCAATTTTGTAGTTTCAGAGAATGAGAGCCATTCCCATTTCCCCTTTTCCTGCTTCATCAGCTAATGTTAGAATCTTTTTTAACAAAGTATTTCAGAATAAATTGTGTCTAGAATCATTTTTCTAAAGTATATCACAAGTTGAAAGTTTTATCTTTTTAAACATTTCTGCTCCATTTCCAGAAACTGTTTGTTCCCCCTCTAACATTCATTTGTATGCTGAGCGTGGTCAACGATGTATAAAGTCATAGCAGGTAACTCTCTTGTCTGTGTTCTGACCTTGCTTTTCTAATCTACAGTCAATAAGAGGAAAATCTCCTATACTTCCTAGCTCCTATTAGCTTCTTGTCTCCCCCTCTCAGAAACATCTGCAGGAAGTAGAGATTTATTGTCCAGTGTTGAAATTTGCTCTCCTTTAGCTTTATTCCCCCAAATGCCACCTTCTTACTATCTTGAAGACTGGAGTTCGGTATGCTTTTGGTTCACCTCATGGGGTTCATTCAATACACACATTGGATCTTCTTTATGTTAGCCACTATGATCAGTGCATAGAATACAAAGATATATAAGTCACTCTCTGTCCTCCAAAGGACTTCATCATCCAGGAGGAGAGACAGGCACAGAGACAGGAAATTACATTACTGAATGATAAGTACTGCTGGAAAGGCTAGCACCGAGGAAGGAGCTCCAAGGAGGACAAATTAATTTTGCCGAGGAGTAGGAGAGCCTCTTCCTAAGGACTGTGGTGCTTGAGTTATTTCTTGAATGATGAGTGCATTAAGTAACCTCTTGTCCTGAGTTTTGTTCCAATCCATGTGCAGATACAGAGAGGGTAGCATGTCTTCCCCCTCTTCAAAGGGAGACATTATGGATGATTAGGAGTCAGCCCATAATGCGTGTTCTGATGGATATAGTTGCTCGGCATAGGTAATCCTTAAAGTCATATTAATTTATAATTCCTAATTTAATATGACTCTAGAATCACACTTGAGCATTTCCAGTCTCTCACCCTACACATAAGGGTTATGTCTTCTCATGAATCATTGCTTCCTTCCTTTCTTCCTTCCTTCCCTCCCTTCCTTCCTTTCTTCCTTCCTTCCCTCCCTCCCTCTCTTCCTTCCTTCCCTCCCTCCCTCCCTCTCTCCCTCTTTCTTTCTTTCTTTCTTTCTTTCTTTCTTTCTTTCTTTCTTT
>LOJH01017105.1:5111-22456 GCA_001685095.1 Ellobius talpinus
ATGGGTAGAAACAATGATGGATCTGAGGAGAGATCTCTGTCATTCAGAAGGGACTCTATGATGGAAATGTCCCTTCAGAGGTGTCCTTAACAGAGGCAAGGCTTTTGTCACCCCAAATCAGTCTCTCCTTGGATGAAGCTGCCAACAAGATAGGGCACAACCTTCAGGAAGGCAGGTGCCTTGGTCCAAGATAGCTCTTGGAGAAGGAAACAGCCATGAGCCAATGGCATCAACCCTCCCACAGCTTCCCACACAGGCACCAGCTCTAGGCTGCTCTTTATACATCCCAAGAAACAGTTAGCAAAATCTGCCTGTGTTCTCTAGCTTTTCTCTAACAGAAACAACTTTGAGAGGAAGGATTTATTTTGGATCATTTTTTTAGGGGAAACGAATCCATCATGGTGGGGAAGACATGGTGATGGCAGAGTTTTACATCTCAGTCAAGCAGAGAGCTCAGGCTCGAAGTGAAGCCAGACATAATCCTCAAAAGCACTCCGCCCTGTGGTCTATCAGTGCAGCTACGCCTCTTGCCCCAAAGTACCACCAGTTTGGAATCAACTGTCCAAACACAATGAACCCGTGGTGCACACTTATTATTTTAAGTCCAACACTATACTACCTAGGTGACTAATTATGGATGTCCATCTTTCCCTCTCAATTTATCAGTCCCCAGAGGGATGCAATGAGGATTTTCCCATTTTTTGTAACCCATGTGGTACTGAGCATACAAGGTATGTTTGGTAAGTGATGCTTTGGTTTAACTTAGCAGGAAGAAATTGAAGCTCTCAATGTCTTTTTGTGCTTGGGCAATTCTTGGTGTAGGGTCCACAAAAAATGATATTGGAAACATTTGGGGTTAGGAAGAGAAACCATAACAAGGCTCCCAGAAAAGCAATTATGAACGCTGGACAGCTGTCTACTTGATGCGAGTTCTGGGGATGCTTTGGCCACTAGGCTGATGCTTTTCTGAATGCAGAAAACACGTGAGTACAGGACATCACAGGTCTGGTCTCCAGTACACAGCACCCCAGAATGACAGTAGTTTTCCTTATTGTATTTTAAACACTCTTTAATAAAAAAAATTAAGTCAATTTTACTTTTCTTTTCTGGGGCTGACGATTGAACTCCGGGCCTCACACATGCAGGTAATTGCTCTGCCACTCAGTAAAATTCCCAGCCCTATTATTATTTCATTTTTAATTGCAATATTTATGGGGTGCACTGCAGCATTCTGGCACACATATACAACGTGTGATGATCAGATCTAGGTCAACCGGCATATCTAGCTCCTCAGACATTTATTACTTCTTTGTGTTTGTAATACTGAACATCTTTTCTACCAGCTATTTTGAATTATATTCCCAATTGCTGGCAATCATAGTTACCCTTACTGTGCCATAAAACATCAGAAGTTATTCCTCCTCATGTACCCCCATGCCCATTAATCACTCTTTTCTGTCCCCCTCTTTCTTTTGCTGACCTTTGTGGCTACTATTCTAGTCTACTTTCGAGAGATCAATTTCCCAGCTTCCATGTGTCAATGAGGATGTGTGGCATTTGTCTTTCTTTGCCTCGCTTACTTTACTTCTCTTAATGTTGTCATAAAGTAGAAAGCTGTTGAGAAATTCAATGCATTTTACTATTCCTCATTCAGACAAAGTACCTAGAATACATAGGTTGGTGGAAGGAGCCAGAAGGAAGAGGAATAATTAAGAAAAATAATGTGTTTCAAACTAGAATCATGGCCCTATTTAGTAAAAAAAAAAGATTGGATGTGATTGGATGTCTTTTTATTGGATGAATAATTAAACAGAATAGAATGGATGCCTAGCGCAAGGCTCTTGACAAAGATGATCAATTCAAGGTTGAACAGTTTCAGCTCTAGGCTGGGTGTATGTCGTACCCAGCTGGATGCCTGCCTCCTATACCACAGCTGTTGGAGCTTTACCAGCTTCATCCCAATTGGGTGAGGATGGTGAGAGATGCCAGGGCATTGGCAGCAAAGGTCCTTTCAATTTAGGATTTGGAGGAGCAGCTGCAATGGAGAGAAAATGACCTATTTAGGCAGCGACAAAACGCTGTGACTGTGTTGTTCGGTACCTGGGTTAAACATGGGAAAGCCAGAGACCAAAATGCTCTGAGTCTTTATTAGCATTGCAATGCTTTAGATACCATGAGGACAGGAATGTGGATACCTCTTGCAAACCTGAAGGAGTGGCCTGCCTTCGAATGGCATGTCCTAAGTCCAGCCAATTCTACTGTTCTTTCCATCAGCTTGATGACTGACCATCTGTGATGAGGGGAAGGGAGCTTCCCTACCCATCAAAAGCAGCAGCTTGTGAAATTACATATGCATGACGGCTTTGGATGGTTTCTCTGTGTCTCCTGCTTCTGAGATTTCAATGGTTGTCTGCATTCAGAATCTGCTGTACTTTAACCAAGAGGTTCCAGGGCTTTCTCAGCATCTCTGACCCAACAGTCTCACAGGGTTGAGTGCAAGTAAATGAAACAATGACTCAAACTGGACTCCATCCAGAGTGTGGGGATTGAACACAGGGCTGGCTAGCCAGGCACTGTCCCAGGCAGGGCAGCCTCACTGGACCTGACCTACGACAGGTCTCATGAAGTTGTGGGGCCCTGCATGTGGGAGGAGTCCAGTGTCGGTAGAGAGCTGGTGATTCTAGACAGGTAATTTGGAAATAGGTGGATCTTATCAGGATATCTCTGCGGTGGGTTCAATTGTGACTTCTCCACAAAGAAAAGGTATTTAAGAGTCATGCCCTTCCTCCACAATAGGATCTTTGGGGTCACATGGTCCCTATTACAGTGATCAAACCCTGCTGTTATAGCACAAAGCCCTGGGCAATATATAAACAAATGGGTAGGGGAGAGTGCCAATAGAGTTTGATTTTAACTGCAAACATTGAGATATTTCTCCCAGAAGACCCTCATTCCTTATACTATAATCTTGGCATTAGTAATACACTTTATTAACTTTAAAAAGCTTGGGTTTTTTTAATTATTATTAAATTTTACCCAGCCAATACCGTGGTGTTAAGTTGCAGTAGAGATGATCAGATATCTTTTGTAGTGGCCCTCTGTCTATTGATGGCCTGTCATTATCACCTGGTTCCAAGAGCTGAGCCACTGATGTGGAAATGATTAAGGCCCCCTGCTTGTTTTCTCACGGAAGGTTTTTGTGCAGAGGGTGGAGTCGTGCAATAAGCCCGCAAACGTTTTCATTCACACTGTAAAGTCAGATCATCCCACCGCTCAGCTCAGATGTTTCCCATGGCTTTGTCTCCCTCAGAGCAAGTCGGTGGCTTCCAGTGCTCTGTTCAGTCTAGACCTGGGCGCCACATAGCCCACATCTACTTCACTGCCCCCATCATGACCTCCAGCCATACTGGCTCCTCTGGCTCTTTCTTGAACACACCAGGCACATTCTCACTTCAGGATCTTTGTACAGGTTCTTCCTTCTGCCTTGGATGCTTTCTTTATTATCTGCCTTGCTTGCTGCAGTACCACCTCTGCCTGGATCTTTTTCTAATGTCATTTTGTTCTTGGAACCTTCTTTGATCATCTTGTCAACTTGACTGAATTGAGAGATGTCCAAGAGGTTAGTCAAACAAACTTCTTTGTGTGCCTGTGATTGCATTTCCAGAGATGATTACAGCAAGGGGGCTCTGACCTGATGAATGGATTAACTGTTTAATGAATCAATAAAATGATGGACGCTAAGATGTGGGGCCTAGTTGGAGGAAGTTGGTCACTTGCGGGTGTCTCTGATGGCGGGATCTTGCCCTTGGTCACCTGTTACCATTTGGATTAGAAGTATCCCCACATCTCATATTTTGAAGGTTAGGGCCAGAACATTCTAAAATTGTGAGAGAGAGAGAAAAAAAGAAATTAGTCACATGACATGAAACTCTGCTTTCTGCTTCCCATGATGTGACCAACCCCCCTCACCATGCGCTTTTGCTGCCACAGTGTACTGCCCATGTGCCGAGTGACTATAGACTAAACTTCTCAAAGCTGTGAGCTAAAATCAACAGTTACCCTTTAACTAGTTTCTGTCAGAAGGTGGAAGTAACCATCTCATCCAAATCGACAACTTTCCTTTCTCCACCTCCCCCGACTCTGAACCTCTTCCCCCTCATGTATCATCCTTCATCATGGGTATTGTCAGGCTACCCTTTGCATTTTAATCATGCATGTGCTTAATGCCTGTTGCCCTTCATTCAAATACAGACTCAAGGAGGGCCAGGAGTAGATATTGCTTTGTCTACTGCTGCATCTCAGGCACCTACAATAGAACATAGCAGGAAGTATATATATATTTAGTGCTGTGTGTCTGTGTTGCCACTTTCTGGTGGATGTAAATAATCAGAACACTTTTATGGATTCTATTACCTGGTTATATCCTCATTTATTTGCCAGACTTTCTTTTGATGGATGACTTCAGCTGTTTTCATTGTCTTTGTTATCAGAAAGAGTGTTGTAAAGTCTGGCCTGTTAAGAACTTCCCAGGCAGGTGACTTGGCTTCCTCAGCAAAGAAATCACAAGGAAAAAAAGAGAAATGGGCAGGAGAGACATCAGGTCAGAAAGCTGCCCAGGAGCTTTCAATAGAACCTTCAATTCAGATACATGAACTCAGGTTTTTGGCATTTGTGATAGAATCAGAAATTTGAACACATAGCTACGTTAAAGGAATCAAGTCCACTTTTTAAGACACATGAATATCTCAGATCTGAAAAGAAATCCCAAATCTGACATATGAGGCACACTTGCAAGTGATGCAGGGATGTGAGAAGGATGCAGATGAGACATCCTGTGTGTTAATAATTGTTAGAACTGGGAGGGAGCTTGTCAGGGGCTAACTGTACCATTTACCTACTTTAGTGTCTGTCTTTCTGTCTGTCTGTCTATCTATCTATTTAAACAACAAGAAAATAAATAATTTTTAAAATAGCCAATGATAATGTGTGTGTGGGTGGAGTCAACTGGGCCAGAGCTTATTGTAAAATAAAACTACATAATTAGTCAAGCTGGGTGCGGAACACATGTGGGCTTTGGACAGCATCTTTGCTATTCATGTTCGGCATTTTCTAGAGTGAAAAGTGAAATTGTTGTGTACAGCTGACACCAGGAGACAAAGTCCTGTCAGTTTCCTCATTGTTGATTGGTTAATCCAGTGACTCTCTAAATGATGCCTGACTGATCACTGTTTCTGCATTCACGAACTAGGACTGTTCTCCACACCCTTGGTGTTGTTGCCTGTAACTTACATATCATACACAAAATTCACCTGCTTTTAGTAACTTCCCAAAGTTGCTTAAAGCACTGAAATAGGCTAATTTTAGAATATTCCTGTCACCTGTGCCCACTTCCACTGAGTTTATATTTTACTCCCAATCCAAAGCAAACTCTAATCTTTTTTCTAGACATTTATCTTAATAGCTAGACACTTACCTGGAATTTTAAAAAATTTTTTTCTTTCCTTCTTTATGTCATTGCATTTCTTACACAAGCATGCTTCTTGCTCTGTTATCACTGATCCAGGTTTTGAGACAATTCAGTTCCCTATAGTTGGGAAATTTGTCTGTTACAGAGATGTTTGTGACCACTGAGTAACACCAAAATTAATGATATGCTAATAAGACAGTAATAACCAAGGTCCAGAAAATGCCCTGAAGGTTAACGAACGGCTTAGACAGCAGATAGTCCAGTCCAAATCTAGAGGTTACCAACCCTAGACTAGGAGTGCCCAAGCCCCCCAGGACCACGGCTGTTCTAAGGTCTGACAACTCTCTGATGTTTCTTGCATCTTCAGGGCTCAATTTTGCATTATTTCAGTGCCATGGATCTTTGACTTCAGACTTCGATGTGATGTGATGATGTTGCACAGGCTGGACCTTGACTTTGGAGCCTGTCATACCCTTCCAGTTCCTTACAAAGTGCAGACTGGGGCTCTTACATCTTGTCAGATAGACATCTCCCCATGTGATGGCTGCTTCTGCTTGTTAACTCGACACGATCCAAGGCCATCTGTGCAGAGTCTTGCTGAGGGACTGTCTAGATTAAGTTGACCTGTGGGACATTGGCTGTATCTCATTAATTGATGTGGGAAGACCCAGCCTAAAGGTAGGTCCTGGACTGCACAGGAAAGGAGAAAGTAAGCAGAGCACAGGAATAATTAAAAATTAAGCCTAGTGCTTCTGGTTCCTGCCTTGACTTCCTATAACTGAAAGTCACATAAACCCTTCCTTTCTTAGGTTGCTTTTGTCAGGTTTATGGTTTTACTTGTTTTTTATTTAAATTACAGCAGTAGGAAATGAGAATAAGATATTTGAAGTCAGAATATTTACACAGGACTGGAAGTCTATTTATGAGACACTCTGTGGGATCTGTAGTCACATTGCAAGTCAACTGTTTACCCATTGGGTGAGTGGAGACAAACTATATGTAGTTCTAAAAAATTAAATTTCTGAATTTTCACTTTGGCCCATTTTCCATGTCTCTGTTCCCTTTTTGCATATTTTAGTTTTTCTCTCTTAAAATGTATGCATCCTTTGTGAGGCCTGACCCTGTGTGCCATTCTGCCACTATGGACTTGGGTTATTCTCTCTGACATCTGTAAAATTGTAAAGCCTTCTTGGTCTTGGGAGTTTCAAGTATCCATCAACCTGCTATTTCCCTCTGTTTTCTCGGCCCCCACTTCTCGTTGTGGCATCTTGGAGACCCGTGATTTGTGTACCAGCTTGTCATCCAACCTTTTTTTATATGTTTTGTATGAAGGGCTTTTCCAGGATATTTAATTGATAAGAATATCAAAACTGCAAGCTCCATGTTGCTTTATTTCATTTTTCTTAATAATATAATGAATAAATTTGGTACCAATAAATATTCATTTAAAATGTAATTTTTATGAATGAATGTATTTACCTATTTGCATATTGTTTTGTACATTTCTGTAAGAGGTTTTTATTCCATTAAATTATTTTACACAGACAAATTTAAACATATGGGTTGATTTCTTTCCCATTTTGCAAGTGAGCATTCTGTTTTGATATGACAAACAAGCAATTACATCCTTTCTGTTGTTGCCTCTTAATGATAAGTTAAGATTCTCCCTTGAACTTTTGTCCCCATTGTGTTTTTTTTCTTACACAGACTTATTCCCCACTCCTTGGCTAACTCTCTCAGACATCATTATCACTGTAGATGCTTGCCAATGCTATTTTTAAAGGCAGGAGAAATAAACTGAACATGTGTGCATAACACAGCACACACACACGCTCAGAGAGAGAGAGAGAGAGAGAGAGAGAGAGAGAGGAGAGGGAGATGGAGAGGGATGGAGGGGATGGAGGGAGAGGGGGAGAGAGATATGGAGAGGGATGGAGGGAGAGGGGAAGAGAGAGAGAGAGGAGAGGGAGATGGAGAGGGATGGAGGGAGAGGGAGAGGGAGAGAGAGAGAGAGAGAGAGAGAGGAACCCAAGGACTGAGGACCGCATTAGCATCTGTATTTGTGGCTATGGGATGCAGACATCTTCAGGAATGTAGCACCCACCCCAGTGAACTCCCAAACCACCATGGTGATCTAATTGGGTCTGTGGCTATGACTGTTCTTGTATTTCTTGTGTCTGGCCTGGGCTGTCTATCAACTTCATGGTTGCTGGTGACTGTGGACTGGAAGAAGCTTTTGTGGCCAGACTGATCCAGACTCAGAGCTGCAAGCCCAGCCACTCCGAAAACATCTTCTGCTGAGGTAGTCAATGTGAATCTTGATTTCTAATAAGCCTTCTGTCTCCAGTCTCCCTAAAGCTGCAGGTGAATACAGTCAGGAGGACAGTCTGGGCAGGCCTGGTGGTGTCCTCTAAGGGCTAAATGTTTAGCAGTGGAGCAGTAGAAGAGGAGTGCCATTGGTTAAGTTCTTGGCTACAATACCCACATGAGACACAACCTTTCTTCAATGTCAGTCAGAAATGGTCCTTGCAGGGATATCTCCTTGAGTGGCTTCTGGGAATATGTAATATATGTGAATATATAATGCATATATTATATACAGTATATGATATATATATATATACATACACATATATAATATTACATATTCTGGGTATATGTAATAAAATTCCCTTTTATGCTCTTAGTTGGGCCAGTGGGAAGTCCAGTGGGTGAGGTGTTGATGCTCCTGGAAGACTCAGTCACATTCTCATGCCCACCACTTCTGAGCTTCATTCACTTCAATACCCTTGGTCCAAGTGACCAACATCTCCTGCTTCCCAGATTGATTCCTTGCTCCTGTCCTCCCTCATTCTTTATCCCCACAGTCTAATCTCCACACAGCAGCCAGAATGACCCCGCAATGTGTAATTTCTATCTTTTCCCTCTGTATCACTCACTGCCAGTGACCCCACTTTTTAGCCGCCTCGTATTCCCCCAACTGGTCCACCCTAGCCATGATAACTTCTTTGCCACCCCTGTAGCATGTCATGGTCCTACCTCCAAGCTTTACTTGCTATTTCTCCACTTGAAATGTTCCTCCCCCAAACTCTCATTCACTTGCATTCTTTGACACTTTCTGTCTGAATTGGAATGTCACCTCTCTCTCGAATAGCTTTTCCGGTTATCAGTGTGTATTGTATTGTGATTACTTGTGTTAATTGTTGTCTATCTTCCTACATTGGAATTAAGGTTCAGAGGGCATGGTTGGTTGTCTAATTTTGTTCTCAGGCAGTTCTCTTGCCCTTAGAATGGTACCTGGTACTTAATAGTCTCTACCCCCCTCTTCTGTGTGTATCTCTCTCTCTTTCTCTGCCTCCGTCTCTCTGTTTTTCTCTCTCTCTTTTCACCCACGAAAGACCTGCAATGACATAACTTGGAAGAGTCCTCACCCAAAGCTGAGAATGCTGGCGCCTGCTCTTGGATTTCCAGTTTCCCGAATTGTGACAAATGCATGTTGCTGTTCAAGCCACCTGCTCCGTGGTGTTCTGTTAAAGCAACCTGAACTGATGGAGACAATTACGATCCAAATCCGTGAGCCAAGCAGTTTGGAGGCCAGCTGGCCAATGTCAAGTGGAGAATTCTGGAACAAGACGAAAAGCCAGAATTGTCTTTGGGATTGGAAAGTAATGGCAGAATGGTTGAGGAACAACAGTACCCACGTTCACCGTGTAAGCTGTTTAATATCTTTAAAGATGCCTTCAGTGCCAATCGACTCTGAGGTCCTCTTACTTTAAGATGTGTGGTACCAGCCAAGTAGCAGCGAGGAAGGGGGAATTAGGAAGAGAGACCTGTGAGGAAAGGTCCTCTGGGACGCTTCTCATTAGGGCGGTTTTCATCCATTGCCTTCTGGATCTGTTTACCCCTGCAGAACCAGACCTTTCCATCCACTGCCCTCTGGTCTCCCTTTGCCTTGCTTCCTCTCGTGCCCCGTGGAAGCTGGAGTTACTCTCTTCCACCACCAGGTGGCAATGATGCTTCGAGGAGCCAAACCCCAGAGGTAATCCATCACCACAGCGGAGCCTAGCTCTGGGTAGGCAAGCAGGTTGTACACACATTATCTCATTTAAACTTCTTGACACCCAAAGGAGTAACTGCTGCCATGATCTCTGATTTACAGGGCGGAAATCCTAGGCTCCGCAAGTGTCAACCTTTTATCTAATGTCACTCACCCAATAGGTGGCTCTCTGAACACGCTTTGCTGCTGATCCCTCTAGGACTGTAGGGAGCTGAATAAGGACTCTTTGGAAGGTGGACAGAGGCAACAATCTCAGGTAAGCACTCTGCCAAGAGAGCCTTTCATCTGCCTTGTCTGCCAGAATGTTTTACAGATTGGATTTAACCCTCAAAGGGAGCCTGTAGACCATGCACTGTTATCCCCATAATACGGACAAGTTTGTTGAGGTAGGCTTGCTGTTTCCTTATGTCTGGCTAGGTGACAGCCCCAAGGCCAAGAGCAGAGACCACCTGTACTTCCCAAGTATTTGCCCAGGATTCAAAGTGAGAATGAGGAAGATCTGTACCTTGGTGTCTGTTGAAGAAGGGGGGCTATATCAACAAGGGTAAGGCTAACCCAAAAGATTCCCCAACTTCCTCCAAGCAGGAAGAACCCCAAATTTTGACCCTAGATCTAATCATACCACAATCCAGGGACTAAACATACAGTTGCCACTGGATGTCTGGGCTTGCTTGTTTCGTTCACGAAACGAGCAGGTAGACCCCACCAGGAGGCTGCAGACTTCTAATGTTCACAGAGTATCACAGCGACAAGCTGTGAGAATCAGGCAGAGAAGGTTGCAAACTGATGAGCTTACACCATTGTAAGGGGCAGCTCTAGGCCATGGCTGCCAGGCAGGGTATGGTTGCTATTTCTCCAGTCTTCCACAAGATCCAGAAATCCAGCATTTTTATGCAGTGTCTATTTTGGAAAATGTTAGCAATGATTTAAGATTGAACAATGAACCAAAACTGACTTGGGATGGAGAGAGAGAGAAGTTGGGGGGAGACTGGAGGATTTGATAAGCAAGCCCCTATTTCCTGTGTCTGAGGATGTCTTTGCTTCATCTAGCTCTGAGGTCTTCTCACTCCTTGAGCTTTAAGAGGTATAGTGCCCACCAAGTAGCATCAATGAAGGAGTGATTGGGAAGAGGGGTGACCTGTAGGGAAGGTGTCCCTGGAACTCATCTTGGGGCTGTAAACCCCCATCGGCAGGTCTCATGCTTTGGTCACTCTCAGAGCTTCCCAGAAACTTCATAAGATGGCCATGGTCAGGCTCATCTTCTTTTTATCAAGTCTTAACATGGGTGTCTCTGGTCCTTTCAGAGGCTATGCACACTTTGAAGATTGAAACTGTTGTTGTCCTGGGTCAGTGGTTCTTAGTCCTGGCTGCATGACAGAATCCCCCTGAGAGCCTTGACAGCCACGGATGCACAAGCCTTCCCCAGAACCAGTCTATAAGGCCTCAGGATGGAGATGAGACTCAACATCCACCCCGAGTGTAGGCTCACATGCACTCAGTATGGAAACTAACCATGCACCCAGACTATAGATCCACAGTACCCCACAGTGGAGATCAACTGTGTACCCAAACTGCAGGCCTACATGTATCTAGGGCGGAGATTCAGCACACTGCACCAAGGTAGGGATACGAAGCACCCAGAGTAGAGAGCCATGGTGCACTTGGGTTAGAGAGCCATTGACCTGGACCAATGCTTCTGGCTAATTAATGCCTTTTATGCCATGACTGGCTGGACTGAGTTAAACATCAGCATATCTGGGGTGGAACTGAGATTCTCTACTTCTTACCAACCTCCCAAGTGAAGTTAGTGCTGTTGGCTTGGGGACCACATTTAGAGTAGAGCCTGGGATGGTATTTCCCAAACTTTCTCAATGACCAGCTCTTGTCAAATATGTCATCAGTAAATTGCACTGAGAGCGAGGGTTTCTGGGCAGATTTTGTACTGATTCTAGCAAATCTCAAGAAGGAGCTTCTTTGAAAATGGTGCAGAAACTGCAGATGCCTAATTTCCCGCCTGATATCTGCTCCATGGTAACGACATACTTGAAAGTTTTGAATGACAGAGGTTGTGAGGAAGCACATTTCAAACAAGTATAAAAACAATTGCTAACATTTATTGAGTGCAATGTGTCACACTGCTCTAAACACTTGCTTCAACTCATTCGTTGTTTTTATTTGATTGTTTGTGGGAGACAGGTTCTCCATATGTAGCCCAGACTGGCTTTGAACTCATTATCTAATCTAGGCTGGCCTTGAATTCAAGATTCCTCTGCTGCTAGGAATAGAAGTGTGCACCACTGTGCTGGGCTTGTTCTGAATATTTCGTCTACACTACATCTAATCCTCATGACAGTCTTATGACTTTGGCTCTGGTTTTCTGCTAGGGAAGTTGAAGAATAAGGTGACTCTTTGGTTTGTCTGTGATCATAGAGCTAGGCAATGGAGACAGGATTCAAACCCAGGTCTTCTGACACTGTGCTGCGTGTACCCATGTGCAGTGTATGTCACACACATTGGATAATGGCCATGACAGTGATGTCTCTCATGACACAGTTCATGAAGGAAAGGACAGTGGTTTTGCCAACAATTACTTATGGCAGAGCAAACTGTTTGAGGGCCTTGGTCTCCCTAAATAAATTTTGTCCATGTCTACCCCTCAGCACTCAGAAGTTGGCCCTCTAAGCTACTTCCCCACATGTAGGACCCTGTGATCATCCAAATGCTCAGGACAAGCTTATCAGTCTAGAGATGGGAAAAATAAAAGTCCCTTGAAGAAAGCCAGATTATCAGTTGCTATGCCAACCTGGGCTGCAACCTATTATAAAGGGGTTGTCAAGACAGAAAAGATTCTGGAGGATAAATAAGGTGGTGATCGGTGGGCACTCAATTTCTTCGTTGGATTTCAAGCCCGGTGCACCCTCAATTTCCTCTCATGGCTCCAGGATGGAGTCTCCCTGCTTCACATGACTGACCAGCAACTTATCACCCTCTGCTCATCCTTCAGGCTTCTGTTTGTAAGCCACTTTTTGGGGGTGGGGAAGAATCAAGTTCTTAAGGGAACTACAAAAGATCCTGGTTTCATCTTCTCTGCAAGCTAACCTGTTAGCTGCAGAAGACGGGACATGGCTCAGAGAGAAAAGATAGTTCATTATTCACAGAAATGCAGAGTTTAGGGCTGGGGAGACTGTTCTGTTGGTAAAGGCTTGCTGTGCAAACATGACGACCTGCTCTGATCTGTAGTACCCACACAGAGCTGGCCATGACATCCAGCGGCTGTAAATTTTAGCTCAGGGAAGTGGAGACAGGAAGACACTGGTACTGACCAGCTGGTCTGGATGCTTGGGTGAACTGCATGTCCAAAGAGAGACCTGATCTCAAAAAATAAGGGGGAGAGTGATTGAGAAAGAAACCTGATCTTAACCTGGATACACCACACACACACACACACACGCACATGCACACGCACACACACGCACACACACATGCACATACACACACACACACCCCTACATACCACGAGAGAAAGAGTTCAAGGTCTAGAGTTGTAGTTCAGTGGTAGCACTTGCCAAGCATGCACAGGCCCTGAATTCGATCCCCAGCATCACATGGGGAGAAAAAATTTTGGGTGATGACTTCCACTCTCACCTGTGGATCGATTTTCCAAACTCCAGATCCAGGACAGAGAACATTCCCAGCTCAAGTGGAGGGGAGCTGAAACTTTTGTACTTGGCAGTGAGCATGCGTATCAATTGCTCCTGTTCCATCTTCTGGACTATCTGTTTTATGGAGATCCCTGAGCAGGTAGCCCAGGACAGAGGCAGGCAGAGCATCTGCTTCCAGTCATGCAAAAATGCCAGCCATCTGTGGAGTGCTGTTTATTGACGGGGTTCAATGCCTTCTCTCTTGGTCTTCTCACTTCCTTTCAACTGTCCTCAGGTTGAGGGAGACCCGACTCTCCTCTCCTCATGACTACCATTGGGAGAGTAGGGGATGCTCAGGGAACTTGGCTCTTGTCCTCCATGGCATTCATACCAGTCTGTAATTACACACTCACTACTCAGACTATTAGGTTACCATCTGCTCATGCAATTGTGCTATGCTTGGTGCTTCGGGGGAGCAAGGACTGTGTTGGTTTTGCAATCCTGTGTGGTTGTCCAGTGCATTGCCCGGTAGACAGTAGGAACTGAGTAAATGTTTAATGAAAGAATGGCATTACAGAACTGAGTAAAAATCACAGAGGTCCAGATAAACGAGCTATTCTGCCACAAATCCCACAATGCACTTTTGTTTCCACCCATGGATGCTCAGCCAGATCTTGGTAAAATGGTTGTGCTGATGCTGCTGATTGGACAGGGGATTGGAAGGAGGACAGGGATGAGTAAGGTCCAGGGCATGAGGAAGGAGTATTTAGTCTCTCTTGACTTTAAGAGTTTCCTCTACATTATTCATGCTCTGGGATCCATTGAGAATCCAAACTGGGTTAAAACTCTTAGAAGCCTATGAGCTAAGAAGATTGGGAAAACAGCTCCTAATTATTCCTTGGGTAATCTGTCCACACACCGACTCTGGGCTGGTCTTGTGACTTGCTTTAAACTGTGGGAAAATAGGACTGTGTTAGTAAAATGATGTAACAGCCTTGGTGGCTTCACAAAGAAAAGGCATTTATTTAGATTATTACTCAGGATGTTTGAGGGTCAAACCTCATGTTGGCCTTCTAGATGTTAGAATCCAAAAGAGGACCAGAGAATCACATGGCAGGTGAAAGGTGGGATGCACGTAGCCTCTCCTGGCCTCTGTCTCTTAATCCAGATCAGCATTTAATAATGAGTGTGATGGCTCATCCTTGTTGTCAACTTGACTACACCTGCAATCAGCTAAAACTCACGGGATTTTCTTGGCTGGACTATTCAAAGTCAGGAGACCCACTCTGAAACGAGCCCACACCTTCTGGTGGCAGCCCACAGAAAAGCACGTGGAAGAAGGAAGCTTTTGCTTTTTGCTGGCTTCCCTGACTCTCACTGGCAAGTTCATCTGTCCTGCTGCCGAGACATTCTTTCACCGGTATGAAAATCTGCTTCTTTGGGACCCCACTGTAGACTGAAGACCAGCAGCCCTCTAGGAAGCCTCCAGGACTCCAGCCCCATATTGGGACTGCTGGGACATCTAGCCTTGTGGACCAAACACGTGCTGAACTCTTGGCCTTCCCACTGTGAAACGGCCACTGTTGGATTACCTGGACTGCGGCCTGTAAGCTACTCTGATAATACCCCTTTTAATGAGTGTAAACTCATCTTGTCAGGTCTGCTCCTTTAGAGCAGTGGTTCTCAAGCCGTAATTTGTGACCCCTTTGTGTGTGTGTGGGGTCAAAGGACCCTTTTACAGAGGTCACATATTCTGAAATCAGGCATTGCATTATGATTCATAACAGTAGCAAAATTACAATTAGGAAGTAGCAATGAAATTGTTTTATGGTTCAGGGTCACCACAACATGAAGAATTGTATTAAAGGGTCCCAACACTGGGAAGGGCGAGAACCACCGCCCTAGAGGACCCTGACTAATACAGCGGGGCTGCTCTCTATGGCTGTGTTACACTCTGATCCTCTCCCAGAGGCTTCAGTCTGAAATACTGTAGCTGGATTACACTTCTAGCCTCTTTGACACTTTACAATGGGGATTAAATTTCAACACATGAACCCCTGGTGGACATGTTGATCCACACCCGAGCCAAAACACGGTACTGGCAAAAGTTTGAAAGGTACATGCTCACTGGTTTGTCCCTATTTTTTTTTCATCTGAGATCCCACTGGCTACTTCTATGCAAATAAATTCGTAGACGATGAAGAACATACAGGCATATCTTCATACCCACCTCCTGCTGACCCAGAACCCCCACTTGACGTGTAGAAGAGGCCATTCTGGACCAGCTGCTTGTGGCATAGCCACCACCTGACTATAAACAACAGCTGAGCTGGCCCAACCCAGAGGGACACAACTGTTAACTCATTACAGTGAGAAATAGAACACAGCTGTTTGGAGTCATTATGTTTTCCAATGGCTTGTTACAAAGCAAAAGCTGACAGATACAAGCGTGGTGTGTTTATGTTTAAACCCACCCTCTACTCATTTGACTTGAGAAAATTTTTTCCCATTTTTAAGAAAATCTCCTTGTGTCTTACATTTTTCATATACAAAAGAATGATAAAAAGGAAAGACCACGTAGGTGAACGCATTCATGTACATATTCAATGAGTTCATAGTTTTAAAATTCTCAGACGTGGAACTTACTGTGTGCCTCTATTGATGGCGTCATATGTGTGCTTTAGTATGGGGGAACCCCAGCTAAGAGCGCCTAGGTGGAGGGATACTCCTCCCCGCTCCCCACAGACAGCAGGTTCCAGCCAGCCCCCTCTGCAACAGCTGCTGTGTGTTAGCTGAGCTCATCTGTATTCAAGCCAGGGAGTGAAAGCTCAGAACAGGAGACTCAGATGCTCAGCTGAGACCCTGAAGCCTGTACCATGATCCACAGGGCAGACAGAACCCTTTTTGTGCTGACCTGGGCCTCTGCCCTCCATCCTTAGGGGGTGGTGCTAATGAGAGGGCCAGCTCTCCTAAGGGGATGCTGCATGCCCCAAGAGTCAGGTCCCCACACTGCTTTGCACGTACAACCTCACAGGGCTGTAGGGGTTACCAAGACCGTGGCCTGTGATGGCATTTCCAGCCACAGCAGTTGAAGTTCTGTGTCCTTAAAAGTCCAGGGAATGGCGTTAATCAGAAGGGACAGGGGGTGTCTCCCTACCGTTGGTTTGTGTGGTGCCGTAATAGTAGCCCTCAGAGGGAAATGAATCTGTAAGCGGTCATCTGTCTTGAAGACTTTTGTTTACACCCAGTTCATTATGAGTTACC
Organism: Ellobius talpinus; assembly: GCA_001685095.1. NCBI lineage: Eukaryota > Metazoa > Chordata > Mammalia > Rodentia > Cricetidae > Ellobius > Ellobius talpinus. The sequence goes on from LOJH01017105.1 coordinate 21,541, forward strand.
TGGCCCCAGTACCTCAAAACATAGAAGAGAAGAAGGTATGAATGTGGGAGAAGGTGAGGAGTCTTCTTGACACTTCCAGGATTTCTCAGCCCTTTTGACTTGATAATATTTTTCATCCTGTACAGCAGATAAGGGCAGCAAGAATGACTCAGAATGGACTTCGGCAGTCAAGAACCTGTGTCTGGGTCTTAGCTGAGTGACTGATGGTGAGTTTGAGGAAGCACCTTAATTCTTCTGTGGCTCAGTTTCCCCGGCTGGAACAAGAAGATGTAGATTCCTCCTTGTACCTCTCTTAGTTCCTGGAACATCTGCTAGGTGTATTAACTCTCTCCACCCAAGACTGCTCTACACAGGAGGAAATGAAATCCGAGACAGGAAGTGACTGACCGCGCAACTCACGTCAATGATTGATAGCACCATTCTCTGAGTTCAGGTTCTTCAGCCTCCAAGCTCTTGGCTTGTGCTCTGACCTCCTGCTTGCAACCTCTCTCCATCAACAAACCAGCCTTAGCACTGTTGGACAAGGCATGGACACCTGGACTCACACCTCTTTTCTCCAGCACTGTAATCTGGGACATTCCACCAAATGGTGGTGAACTGTGTTGACGGAGGCCATTTCATTGAGTAGGGAGCATAGGGAGTCGGGCTGTGGGGGTCAGGACTCATGGCAGAGCTGTGTAGATAAAGCATAAATGCTGTGGATATCTCCATGTACTGGCTGGCTTTGTGTGTCAACTTGACACAAGCTAGAGTCAACAGAGGAAGGAGCCTCAGTATAGGAAATGCCTCCATGAGATCCAGCTGTAAGGCATTTTCTCAGTTAGTGACCAATGGGGGATGGCGATGACCCAGCCCACGGTTAGTGCGGAAGAATTGTCTGTATTCTGTCAATCATGTTTTAAATAAATGCTGATTG
>LOJH01017107.1:0-22455 GCA_001685095.1 Ellobius talpinus
CTTAAAATAAATACCCCTTTGGATCCCAACTGGTGTGGGATTGTTTATGACTTAAGCCTTCAGATCAGCTGCTCCCAAAGGTCACTTTAGGGAAAGATTTTTCAGAAGATTTTTAACGATGCTAAGCAATAAGTCATTTGAGTCACTAGTTACAGTTTAGTCCTTGGAGCTAGAGTCCTGAAAGGTAAACCTGAAGGCGCTTTATGGACTCATCTCGGGAGGGACAGCAGCTTCAGTTTAGGAAACTTATTTGTCATATGTAAAATTAGCTGTTTACTGTTATGTATGTTTAGTTTAACATTGATAATGTCTGTCTTCACTCCATGGGGGGGGCACAGAGGCTGACCTCAAGTGTCTTCCTGCATCACCTCCCTTCCCTTCTGAGGCAAAGTCTCTCACCGAATCTGGAGCTTGCTGGTTTGGCTAAACAGGCTCCCCACAATTCCCAGGGACCCTCCTGTGTCTGCTTCCTTAGCCCTGGGATTTACATGCGTCCTCTCTGTTGCTGGGGACCAAGTGCAGGTCCTCATGCTTGTGTGGCTGCTGCTTCACTGACCGTTTTTTGCTTCTTCCCAAACCAGCTGTAGCTCTGTCAGTTGGCAGAGGATGCATGCGATGGGAATCCGTTGCAGCATGGTACACCTTTGGCCTTCACTGATTTCACAGTCTTTGCTTTCCTTTTTAGAAATTTCCATGCTTATGTGTGGGAGTAAGTCATTAATTGTTGAATGAGCCACCCAGCATCTGCTCCTCAGTAATGGTGTCTCCTCCATTGTTGTAATAATCTTGGTAGGTGATATTAAGGACTTCCTTTACCAAGTTCACTTTTTGTTGGTTTGTTTTAGATAGGCTTGTGGAAAAACATAGATTAGTTGAAGTGAGAAGATGTAAGCAAAGAATGTTCTTAACTCCCAAAGAGAAGTTTTGAGTAAAGGATTGAAGATTTAGTGGCGGTTTGCCACCCAGTACTTCATTTACAAACAGTACTTCATTTACAAAATTTGCACCATTGTTCAGCAAGCTGGGTGTGTTCATGAAGTTGGAAAGACTCAGCTGGGAAAATGTGTGGATATCAGCAGGAATTGTGATTGTTGAGCGCTGTGCTCAGAATATCAGGACCCAGCCTGGGTTTAAAGCTGTTGTGAAGTAGATGCTCCACAGAGAGCAGTGCCTGCCAGTTTGCCAGTTCGCTGGTGTTCCATACCCCATGTAGTGGTATGTCAGTGTGCAGGCAGGGCTCTGCAGGCACCTGCATCGTGGTGTCTGTCAGAGTGTGTAGTATGTACACCGTGTAGCAGTGTGTTGGTGTGTGGGCAGGGCTCTGCAGGCACCCGCATCGTGGTGTCAGACTCTGAAATATGTACATTTTAAATACCCCTTGGGTATTTACTTGGGGTGCTCTTAGGCTGGCTGTGCTTGGCTGTGCTTTTCAAGGACAGTGGTGTGTAGCTGCTGGACATTTTCTCCCCACCTGTGGTGTTTTTGACTGATGGTTGTTGAACCCACAGGCAAATAGGACCAACACCAAGTTCTTTCCTTTTTGTTTTCCTCTCTGTAGAAGTTGGCATGGAAGGTGCTTGCTGATGGGTCATAAGGAATTTTGAGGACATGGGTAGGATCAGATTGTCAATCTCATCCTTCTGTTTAGGGATTTGGACTTGAGTTCTTAGGGTCTGATTTCTCCAAGTATGTACTCTGGCCAGATTTGATTGTTTTCAAGGAAAACAAAGGAGGTAGAGGTGGAAAGGTAGTTTCAGAAGGTCAGCTTGTGGGAGGCCACTGCCAGAATCAGCAAGAGGGGAGAAGCTCAACAAAGACCATGTGGGTTGTAAGGGGTGTATTGGTACCCAGAGAAGAACCAGATTGCAGAGGCAGATTGGAGGTTGGAACCAGTTTACCTTCAGTACATCAGAAGGATTGTAAATGACTGATTCACAGCAGGGAGACTCAAAACTGATAATTTTTTGTTTTTAACCATAATTGAGAAGATAAAAAGTGTACCATGTTTGGGAGGTGGAGACTTTGGGAGGTGGTATTTGCTCCCAGTTGTAATCAGGAAGGAGACAGGGCAGTAATGACGCATTGAAGCAGGTGTGAGGAGCATTTTCTGGTTGTAGGCACCAGCATGGCTGCAGCTGGGGAGGAGAGTGTATGTGGTAAGGCTGCTTGTGGCAGGAGCTGATGGACTCCGGGTGTCTCAGTGCGGCCCCTGAATGCTCAGACAGGATTCATAGTTTCTTAGGAAGTGTTTCTGGTTTGTAAATTGAAAAGTTCCTAGGTTCAGTGAACTGGTTTTCCCTAGACCATAGGCCTTCTCTGGACTAGGTAAGTCATGCCTCACATGGGCACATGTGGCTGGGCACTTTGTGTAGGGTGCTGTATGAGGAAGCAGGGAGTGCATGGTGTTTACAAAGTTAACTTGTAGAGAGTCATATGACAGTGGTTTTTCCAGTCCAGATATGTACCTTCTGGAAGGATTTGTTTTCTCTCAGATGATAAAATAGTCGATTTTTTAAGACTGTGTGAAGATAGCTTATTTTATTTTACTTATCTTCAAACATTGTGATAATTTCTTTTGCTCATTTCTTCAAAAGCCCAGTAAACTGTGCTTAGGTCTTGTGGATTGTAGTTCTTCCCCCAAAGCCAGGAACGCATGTGCCGTACTTTAAATCTGAGTTTCTGAGGAGACTGTCGGCTGCCATTAAGAAGGCATTGCTCTGTTGACTTCTGCCCTTAGTTACAGACTTCTACAGGATTTTCATTCCCCAGAAATTGACACTCGGTCAGTTTCAGATGATTTTGTGGAGGGGAAAAGTGAGCGCTGGCCGCTTTCTGCGGGAGAGTTCCAGGATCTGTACTGGACAAGTCCCGGTGCACATTCATACAGAAAGCAGTCATTTGCTGAAGCACGGCTGCTTATCTTTCTATGTGAGGTCTTTAACTGTTAAACAGAGATGGGGGTTTGCTGCTGCTTATCTCTTCTCTTAAATGGCAGCCCCGGAATATAACCAGGCATTCAGTGTTGAGAATGCCTTTGAAGAAACAGGCGTACTTGCTGTCTTACAGCCCAGACCTTGCCTGGGTAGATACTTTGAAAGCTCTGTGCTTCTCTTGTGCTTAGACCTGCTGAATCCTTGCCCCTGAGAAGAGTACCTAGAAGGGAGGTCACAGGGGTCTCCAGGTGGCCTCAGCGTTCTCAGGACGTTTCCAGATGGTCTGGAGGCATAGAAGCCTGGGAATGGGTAGCCAAGGCACTGTCCTTAGATTGCCTCTTGCCGGCAGTCATCAGGGCTCTACTCCCCCTTAGGATTTGCAAATGGAATGTGTGGAATGCCAACTTTGTAAATAATCCAGCTTAATGTTTGTTTACCAAAAATGCCTAAACAGTAGAGTTTAGACCAAGCTAGTCTCAAGCTTAAAATTAAGGAGCAGCGTCCTCTACTGTGAATGGGAACAGTTTAAAGTCGGTTTCTCCTTGTAGTCACTCACAGAAACACTGTAGTTATGGTGTAAGATACTATCTGACATGAACAGCAGCTTTAACTGGAAGGAGTTGTGTTTTGGATGGGAATACGGGCTACGTGTGGAGGAAGAACTAGTCATCGTAGGGCTGTTGTGAAAAACTAGTCATCGTAGGGCTGTTGTGAAGAACTAGTCATCGTAGGGCTGTTGTGAAGAACTAGTCATCCTAGGGCTGTTGTGAAGAACTAGTCATCCTAGGGCTGTTGTGAAGAACTAGTCATCGTAGGGCTGTTGTGAAGAACTAGTCATCGTAGGGCTGTTGTGAAAAACTAGTCATCGTAGGGCTGTTGTGAAGATTCTGTCTTTAACTTGAAATGAATGATGCCTTGTCTGAGGCTGAGCCCTGTCTGTTCTGTGAAGTCTGCACCCATCTTTCTGCCTGTAGCATGTACTGTAAAATCTGCTAAGTATTTTCTTGTTTTTTCTAAAAGTCATCATTTTGAGCACCAGACAGTTAAGAGTCTTTATGGGGATGTTATATACTGTATATAGTGACCAAGGCCACAGATCCTGGAATCTAATGAGATTCAAAAATTGTATTCTGTGTACAGCCTGCATCCTGAGGATGAGGAGAGTCGCAGCACCAGTGTGCAGGAAGGTGTTTGTGTGCCCTGCTGCTCTGTTATGGCTGCTGCTACTTTGACTTGTCAGGAGCACGGGCTTTTTCCATTGTACGTATTGTCTTCCTAGAAATAACAGACAAAATGAACTGATACCTGCAGCCAGCGTTAAAGGGGCTGTTATAACTTCTTATCTGGGTATTGTAAATTCAGAGGTTTCTAAAATACTTCAGCAAAAATTAGATTTGGAACATTCTTACTCATTTTACATGTGGAGTCTTTAACAATAATTCTTAATAAAGAATAGAGTTTCAAGAAGCTAGAAGTTTGTCTGCTTTGTCTTGCTATTATTTAACTACTGCTTAGAAGGCTTCCTTAACAAGAAACACAGTGGGGGGGGTTGCAAGACAGGGTTTTGGACTCACAGAGCTCTGACTGCCTCTGCCTCCTGAGTGCTGGGATAAAGGTGTGTGGAGACTGCCGTACTGTTTAAATCAGGGTCTCACTTTAAGAATGTGACCAGATCTCATCAGAGGATCACACATGGGTACGCGACTCGGAACCTGAGTAAGAGCAGTGGGACTGGCTGGGAAGTGTCTCTCTGTGCTAGGTGGTGTGCAGGGTCCTCTCTTGCAGCTGCTGTTAAACGTAGAGACTCCTCTTAGAGTTGAAAAGCCTAAAGCAGAACCAGTTGACAGTTGAGTTGGTTCACCCTGATAGCGCTCAGTGGAGTCTGGACTCAGATGCAACATGACTCCATCCCTGCTGCAGTCACTGTGCAGACAGCTGTTGGTGCCGCAGCCTGCACAGACCTGATTGAAGCCCTGGGACCAGAGACAGACTAGAAAGATGGACAGGCAGGCAGCTGCAGCCTGGATTTTTCCCTAGGTCTCTCATCCGTGCTTTTGATGTAGAAGATAATAGAATGCCTGTAGAAGAGTCTTTGTAAATTTACCTGTTAGAATCAACTTTTTAGTTGTTTTTTACAAGAGATTAGGATTTTTCTAGAAAGTACATATATTTTTTATTTATGCGTTGTGCACTGAATACAAAATATAGACTACCTCCTTACACGGTTTAAGAAAACTCCGAAGTAGGAAGGGAATCTAACTAATAGTGTGAGGGGTGCCTGATTCTCTGTAAGCCATTGACCCTTCTTTGTTTTGTTTATGTTTTGCTTATGTTTTGCTTGCCCATATTTCTTATTTAAATTCTGGTTACTGATTAATTGAAGACTGTAGCTATGTGTAAACCAAAGATTCTTATTATTATTACTTGTTTTTTTTTTGAGACAGGGTTTCTCTGTATCTTTGGAGCCTATCCTGGAACTCTGATGTAGGATTCCCCCCTGTATGCTATGAATATGTTTTATGGCAGGGCAGAATATAGCTAGGCAGGAAAACTAAACTGAATGTGGGGAGAAAGAAGGTGGAGTCGGGCAGATGCCATGTAGCCACCCAAGAAACAAGATGTGAGGTGACAAACCACAAGCCTTGTGGTAAACTATAAAATAATAAAATGGGTTAATTTAAGATGTAAGAGTTAGCTAGGAATGTGCCTGAGCCATTGACAAACAGTGTGGTAAACGTTTTTGTGTGATTATTCAGGTCTGGGTGCCCAGGAAAGGAAAGCACAGTCTCCATTTACAGAACTCACTCTGCAGACCAGGCTGGCCTTGAACTCAAAGATTCACCTGCCTCTGCCTCCCAAGTGCTGGGATTAAATACCTGTGCCACACCACTGTCCAGCACCAAATATTATCTTTTAAAAATAGGATTTTGAGATATTTCATGTGCCATAAAATTCAGAAGATTCCTTTATAACTTTGAGTACCAAAATCCAGTCATGGTTAACATAATAGATTTGTTGGTTTTAACTTGTCATTTCTTCTAGCCCAGTAAAACAACTAAAAAACAAAAACAAAAATATCACTGACTTTAAAAGAAACAAGGTGGTTGTTTTGAAGAATAATGAATGCATGGGTTTCATTTATCCATGTTTTTTATCATTGTGCCTTTTTAGTTGGAAGCCAGAAAGCAGGAACTAAGATGCTGATGGGATGTATGTCAGACTTTTGGCACAGTTAATTCTCGGGTGTGCCTCTTTGATGCTGTGCTGAAGCACATTGGGTATGTGGCCAGAAGTTCCATGGAGTGATGTAGCTTCCCAGGTAAAAGGGGAAATTAATTGGTTAGTTTCTTTTGATAGAGGTATGTGCCCTGAGCAGGTAGGGAAGGCATGGTTTGGGGGATGCAAACTTGGGGGAGATAGTTAGGTCTGCTGTCTCTTGTACTGCGTTGGTTACTGATACTGCATGAAACACGAGTGGCCTTGGAGGTTAATCACCTCTTTCCAGTCCAGCTTACTAGCAAGCATTTTGAGATGTGCTGAAGTTTCTAAAGATGGGAATCGATATCTCTCCATTTGGTCACCTCTGTCCACAATAAGGGAGCGTCCCTTCCCTTTGTCTTTTGTCCATCTTTTCAAATGTCACAGATGTGGGACTTATGAGTCATTTAATATTTTCAGTCAGTTACTTTCATATGTTAATGCTGAACTTTGCAAATGTGGCAGTAGGAATGCCTGTAACCTGGTCCTTGTACCCTTTAGGGATGGCCTAGTTTTTTATTGTGGTATAGAATATACATTGCTTTTGTTTATGCTGCATTTGTTTAACTATGTAAAGATGTGTTGCTGTTTCACCTTGCCTGCCTAAGGCACCTGGTTGGTCTAATAAAAATCTGTAGCCTACCCTGACCTCACTCAAACTCCCGGGGATTATAGACAGGCATGTCCTACCGTGTGCCTGGTCCTGTTCTTGTGTTAACTTGTGATCATCCGGTTTATCTTTTCATTGTGGACGCTCTAAGTAGTGTGCTCAGTGCTAAGATTGTTTATGAAACATTCATAAGAGTAATGTAATTTGTTCAGATTTGAATTTGTATAGAGGTTATTGTAAACAGGGGCTGGGGCTGTAGCTTAGCTGGCAGAGTACTTGACCAGTATACACAAAGGTCTGGATTTTAGTCCCAGAATGTCAGAAGCCATGTGTGGTGGCACGTGCCTGTAGTCGCAGCAGTCGGGTAGAAGCAGGAAGATCATATGTTCAGGGTCATCCCTGCCTTACATAGTCAAGTTTGAGCCCAGCCATATACACTAGCCATGTGGATCCCCCTGAAACCCCCCCGCCCCAAAACCTTAAACCTAGTCAGGCATTTCCTGCGTATTTTAGCATTGATCCTGCTGTGCGGCTGCTGTGGTCATGAGTGGTAGAACAGAGCGTCTTAGAGATGGCTCCATTATAGTGCGTTCCTGTGAAGTCTGCAGAGACGGGGACTTGGAGCGTCTTTCCTGTGCTTCAGGGCTGACTTAGCCATTAACTCCTGGGCTTGACCAAACTGCTTCGCACCGTGGAGCCTCAGTTTCCTTGCATAAGATGAGAGTGATGATTGCTACCTGGTGAGAGAGTTGGAAGTGCGCTATGAAGCATCCAGGCACCCATGCCGACTCGACAGCACGGTGAATAAAGTTAAAGTGAGGTGGGATCGTGCTTAAAAGATCCCGTCGTCCTTGGCAGGACAAACCTGGAGGAGACCTGGAAGCTGGAGAAGGGGTGCTGCGGGTGTTGTTTCAGTATAACTGGGGTTGTAGTATGAGACCCTAGTTCAAATCCCTTTTTTCTGTTTAATTGAAAGCTTTGAGTAATTAACTTGGCTGTGACTGTTGGTCCCAGGTGCCTCTCAGGAGCAGCTATTTCTTAAGGAGACCAGCAAAGGGAATGTGGGCTAGAGAAAGCCTGGGGTAAGAGGGCCTGGCTGCACACCAGGATGTAGTGATAAGGGGAGCAGGCCCATGCTCCCTATCACTACAATAGGAGAGGTCTGCCTCCTCTCTGCAGCATGGCAAGCAAGCCTTGCCCCGGTGGTGTCCTCAAACAGCACAGGGTTTCTGGTTCTCTGCACTGGGATCATTGCAGCTGGTTGTCTGATACTTGTCAGTCCGATACCTGTCCAATACGAAGTCAGTTCCCATCTGCCAAGTCTGTATGATGCCTTGCCTCTTGGTTCAAGTCATATTTTAGTTTTCATCACACAAATCTAGATGCAGTAGTACATTTTCCCCCTTGATATGTAATGGCGAAGCTTCAACAGAGTTAGATAATTAGCTTGTGAAACCTTGCGAACATTCTGGTGTCTTTTTTCTTTTAAAATGCTTACTACATAGCTATGGCCCCAAATGTGATAGATTTGCACAGACTGGCTGCCTTCGTGAGAATAGGACTCCTGCCTATTCTCAGGACACAGGAGTGCTCGACAAGGGTTGTTTATCAGAGAAATGTGTTGCATTACTTACTTAGTGCCACAAGATGGTGCTGTTTTACCGTGAAAGGAAGGCTTTTGTCCTTAGCTCCAAGTAGTCAATCCTGTGTCAGGATGAAGTGAACCGGCTCTTAGTTAGTTGCCTGCTTCAGTTATTTATAATCTTGGCATGTTATTTAGTCTCTGATTCCATGCTTGCGTCAGGTAGTGAGACCGTGACCAGAATGAGAGGTATTTTGTTCACATTTTTACAAAATCTGGACGTGGCACCACCTTGAACACCCTGCAACCCTCTTCTCTGTTTAGTGCAGTTGGGGTTAAACACCTTTGTCATACTTCTGTTAAAATAATTGCCAGGGATTTTCTAATAAATTATCACTGGAGGTTAATTAATGTTGTCCAAGTGGTTAAGAATTGTTACCAAGTCTACATTTTACTGAATTTCTCCCAAGTCCACATTACTTTACTTTCATGTTTCATTGGTGAAATAAAATTTTTTCACTTTACTCTGTGTTTGTATATACATGAACATATTATATAAAATCAGTTTTATGTTACCTTGATTTACTCTCATTTAAAACTACACATTGAAAAGTTTGTTTTGAAGTATATTAGTTTTAATTTTTTCCTTATGTTTAAATGGATATGTGAAAAATCTTGGTTCTGTACATTTTCTCAGACTGAAGCGAAATCAGAAGAGGGCCCAGGGTGGAAGATTCTGCGAGATGATTTCATGATGGGAGCCAGTATGAAGGACTGGGACAAGGAGAGCGATGAGCCTGCTGGCGGCAGGTCAGGGACCCTTGACTGAGCAGACGGGGAGCATCCAACTCTACTCCAAAGATGCGGCCTCTGACTGTTGGGAGCCAGGAAGCCCTTATGAAGTACCCAGATTCCTGAGAACCCTTGCTTCAGTGCCTCCTGAGGTGCAAACTGTACTAAAATTAAAATTGTGTTGGTACTACTTATGTAACTTTGAGGATTTTCCAAAATATTTGTATAAAGCCATCTTCTACTTTTCTGAGCAGTGATGTGCATTTCTCCAGGACCACCCTCCATGTGAGCACACACTGATCACGCACCAGGGTTTCCAAAGTGCAGTCCTACCTGTAATTAAAGTGAGGTTGATGTCAGAGTCTTTATGTTTGTGCTCAGTTGTGGGAGGTGATGTCCTGTATCTGTTGTGGGGAGTGATTGATGGCATTTGTGTTATAAGCATTTAAGAAAATATATGTAGTAAAATTTCAAATTATAACATTTTTTATTTGAATTTTAGAAACACTGATAAAGCAGTCTAATATCCACCCCAGATTTCCATGGAACTTGACTTAAGTTACAAAATTTGAAGGGAAATGGGCACTGGATGTGACGCGTTCTCTTTGAGAACTTTCCATAAAGTGAGCCCTACTACCACCCCGTGCACGAACTTGCATTGCTGTTCGCTGAAGCCTATCCCTGCCCAGGGTGTGCTAGAACACAGATGTTTATGTTTTCAGATCAGCTCAAGGGCCACACGTATTCTCTGACTACAGGTGAATCAGCCCCTGGCTGGAGTCTGCTGTCAGAATGAAAAGGACTCGCCCGTAACGCCTGCTTATTCGGAACTTATGTGTTGGATTAAATTATGTTACTGGTGTCTATAGCATTTTAATCTAAATAACTGGATAAGTTTTCCTCTGTCGTGATACAGGAGGAGTACTAAGTTACTCGGATACGACACAGCACAGAGTACCATTTCAATGTAATACAATGCAGCTAATTTCTGAAAAGCTTGTACCACCTACAAACTTCCTGCTCTTCAGAATGAAAGTCATACTTCATTGTCTTCTGTTGACATTTGGGCCATACTAAGTGTTTGCAGTCTTTTCTGAAACTCATATTTGGATTATGAAAGTGGGCGAATGGCTACTTAAGAGAAATAAGTTGTCGTGGTGTGTGATTTGTGTTAGCTGAACCCAGCTTTCAAAATGCAGGTAAGGAAGGAAATGTTCACAGATTTATTCTTTCAGAGGGAAGTTTATTCCTTAATAAAATCAAGTTACCACTGAAACAAAGTGTCACTTGTGAGAGAGGCCATGACATAATTTTGTCAGGTAGACATGTATTCTAGGTTTTAGTGTCTGTGTCTTATTTCAGAATACTTTAGCAGACGGGTATGAGGAGTCCAAGGTGCATGTGTCTGTATGTAATTCTTGAGCCAGACTCTGACGTACTAGGGTTGTTCTTGGAAATCTCCATCCTTCTGCTTCAGCTTCTCAAAGCACCACCACAGCCGGCTGCTAGGCATGCTCTGGGCTGGGTGCTGTAAACAGCTGCTGCTTAGCCTCTGTGCTGCGAGCGCATTTCCAGCTACATTCAAATTCCTGTCATCTAAGATCTTTAAGTCTTTTCTCGTTCTACATTAAATTCTATAAAGAAGAGACTCACTGTCTTCTGTCATTGTTATTTCTGTTTGTTTGTTGGTGTATCCTGCCTCCACCTACATCTATGTGCCATGGGCATTCAATACCCATGGAGGCCAGAAAAGTGCATCCGATACCCAGGAACTGAAGTTACAGATACAGTTATGTGGTTGCTGGGAATTGAACCTGAGTCCTGGAAGAGCAGCCAGTGCTCTTAACTGCTGAGCCATCTCTCTAGCTCCATTACTATTGCTTTTATAAACTTATTTTTATTTATGTGTGTATGTCTCTATTTAGGTATGTACACATGAATGTATTGCTCTCGAAGCCCAAAGAGGTAGTCAGATCTCCTAGAGCTGAACTTAGGCTGGGAACTTCTGGGAGAGCAACCGGTGCTCTGACCCATCTGGAGTCATCTTTCCAGCCTCAGAGGTCTGTTTGTTTTGTAACTCGATTAATAAAGTAATTAAGTAAGTAAGTAAGTCTTTTAGGGTAGGTTGTTTAAAATACCAGTGATTGAACCTACAACCTCATGCATCCTAATCAAATACCTACACACACACACACACACACACACACACACACACACACACGGACTATTTGAACAGGCAGAAAAAACTACTTTTGGAAACATGAGTGAACTACTCCATGCCTACAACCCCCTTTCTTCATGAGCGAACTACTCCATGCCTACAGTCCCCCCTCATTCCTTCATGAATAAACTACTCCATGCCTACAATCCCCCCATTCCTTCCTGAGCGAACTACTCCATGCCCATAATTCCCCCCATTCCTTCCTGAGCGAACTACTCCATGCCCACAACTCCCCTCATTCCTTCCTGAACGAACTACTCCATGCCCACAATTCCTCCCATTCCTTCATGAGCGAACTACTCCATGCCTACAACACCCCCATTCCTTCCTGAAGCAAGCAGGAGTCTGCAATGTGGCCAGCAGGGTGGGTGGCTCTCACTAATGGCTGCAGAGAGTTGAACTGGGTGGTCTTTCTTGGGTTGGGCCTTTCTGAAGCAAGCAGGAGTCTGCAATGTGGCCAGCATGGCTGGTGCCTCTCACTGATGGCTGCAGCAGAGCTGGACTGGGCGGCCTTTCTGAAGCCCTGTTAAACATTCCGTGCTGGGGACCTGAGCACAGATCAAGGAAGAGGAGACGCCATCGGTGAGCAGTAGTGTGCTTAGAATGGTGGCGTGTTGGGACACAAGATAGTGCCAGTGGAGTACTGGTCACAGTTCTACAGATGGACAATGTCCACTAGTTGTTCTTAAATAATCCTTGATTGTGTGAGCCAGTATGTGTGTTCTATCTTAGAGGGCCTCAGAATTTTCCATCTAGTTTACTGAGCATAGTTTGGGGACTTTGGTGGCTTTTTATGTAGGTAGGGATGAACCTCTAGTGTGATGTTACCTGAGGTACCCTCTCTCCCTTTCTAATCCCAGCAGGAGTCCACACTGAAAGACTGATTTCAGCTGAGGTAAGCAGACATATCCAGGCAGAGTGAGCATAGCACCTTCTGGTTTTCCGAAGCCAGTGCCCTCCTCCAACTCTGGTGATAGACACAGTGTATGTCTGCCTGCCCTCTTCACTGTGGTAGCCATGGGCACAGATAGGTGGCTGGTGACCATTTTAACTGTGGGTAGAAATAACAGAAGAAATACATTTTTAATTTTGCATTAATATTTTCAGCATGTAGCTACTCAGCATGTCTTGACTCTGAATATAATGAAGTTACACTATATATATATATATATATATTATCTGGTTCAAACTGCGGTGAATTTTGACATTATATTCAGTGCTCATTTGAGTAAAAAATTACCCAAATGCCACTGGGCATTTAAACACTTGGTTCCAGCTGGTGGTGCTGTTTGAGGAGACTTAGGAGGTGCAGCCTTGTTGAGGGAAGGATGGGACTCAGGCTTCATTCTGCTTAGTGCTTGCAACTCAAGCAAACTTTCAGCTTCCTGTTCCCGTCACTCAGACGTCATGGAATCCTATCCCTCTGGAGCAACAGGCCCAGACAGACTCATTCTGTACGTTTCCTTGGCAATGTTGCATTACAGCAGCAGAAAAGCCAGGAACGTGCAAGCGAGTCTGTGTTCATCGTCTCTCATACTTTCTTGAATGGAACTTAGCCCATATATAAAAGTACTACTTTAATAGTAATCGAGCTGTTCAGTAAAGCTTTAGAAAAAGATGTTGTACTTTAAGTCTTATCTCCATATATGCATGAGTAGGTTCTGGTGCACCCTGAGGAACTTCCCAGCCCCGACATTGGGCGCCATTTAAGCAATGAGCTTCCCTGTTGCAGAGTTCTATCTGGGTCTGTGTCCCTCCTTAGGAGATTCCTTAGGAAATGTCTTTAGCTATCTGAGGGTTCCTTCCTGCCCCAGTACACATTGGACCTGCTGCCAGAGCAAATGTTAAGACCTGAGGGGAAATAGAAAACAACACAGTGGGTGTTATTAGCCCAGCCGGTGTAAATGATGAGGTGTTAACCACGTTTTGTATAAATAACGGTTTCTCTAACCCTGGAATCATTATACTGCATTTTTAGTGCAATCAGTTCATAAACATCAAAGTGGGAACACCAAATTTGTATGGGGTCAAGACTAACTGGGCTCGCTGTAGAGAGACAGCTGAGAGCTGTGTTCCTGTGTGTGCGTGGGTGGCCTTGCAGCTGTTGGTCAGGCTACTAGACAGTTGCCTCTTTGCCTTTGTAGAACCAGACCGGTCTTAGGCAGAAAGCATACCCCTCCATGAAAAGGACATAAACAGTAAGTTGACATCAGCAGTGAAAACAGCAGGTCGGCAGCCAGACGCAGCAGTTATCCCAAATACTGGGTAGTGGAGGCATAACCTCTGCACAATAATATTTGTCTTTGTACAATAGCACTGGGTTCTCTGAGTGTGTAACCAAGGCGTAGGTCCAAGAGGGTCAGTGTGTTGTTATCCTTCACAGGGGCAGCCATGCGAGGAGCAGCTGGGCAGCACGGTACCGTGACCCTTGAGTGCCCGACTTCACAGTCAGTGACATATCTACAGAGGACATTTTCAGAGATGCCAGCATGGTCACTCGCTGCTCAGTGGTCAACTGTGATTCGCCTTGGAAGTCCCTTTCAGGTCAAGATCTCAGGAAATGCTGTGTTCTGGGATTGTTTTTCATAGATCAAAAACCACATTCAAATTTGGTGGTTTGAGGATGTTAACGTTACCTGAAGATTCTATATTTCTCCCATCAGAATGATCACTGAAGACATGGAAACATACCAACAATGTCACAGGAACTGTCATGGATAGAATAGGAGAAATTTAAATGTCAGATATATTAGAGATAGATAAATATAGTGAGAACTTTTGTAAAACTGATTTTTTCAGAGTCCAAGAGATAAGCCTTACATTGAGAAATACTAATAATAGATGAAATACCAAAAAACTTCGTCTGTTCCTTAGTGAGAAAAAGGAAGGAGAGTTCATTTCAGCAGGTTGGCCAGTTACCCCAGGAGATCATGGAAGCCTGACTCCTTCCTTTCTCTTCCTGCTTCCCTGTGCCTCGTGATAAGTAAAAGCTGATTTTTAAGTGGGCACCTGTGTTCTTGGTTTATTGTTCTCTTCAATGTGATTGTGCCCTCTGCAATTTCAGTTACTCATAGACAACCATGTTTCAAAAATACTAACAGGAAAATTTCAGGAATAATGTATGTGCTTTAAGCTGTGTGCTGTTCTGAGCAGCTTGAGAGGATGTTCACTGCCCTGCCTGAAAATGAATTAGCTTTTTGTCCGCCGTATCTACTTGGTATATACTAGCCAGGCCAGGAGCAGCCATGTTGGTCATTGTATTGCAGTGCTTGTATTTAAATAACCCCAACAATGGCAAAGAGCAGCGAGTGCTGGCGGTTGGTGCTGAAGGCCAGCTATGGAAAGGCTTCCTTTAAATGAAAAGATGAAGTTGTTGACTTAGGAAAATGGTAGAGGTTGCAAGAAGATGGGCAGTACAGTGGGCTACTTTTAGAGTACACATTTATTGCAGTGTATTTTAGTAATTATTTTTAATTAGATGCTGAACCTAATTATACACAGTAACCATAGGTAAGTATACAGAGGAAGAAAGAGTATAAACTGGGCTTGCTACTTTCCAGTTCCGAGACAGCCCTCCAGGTGTCTTTAAATGTGGCCTGTGGGTAAAGGATGCCTACCGTGCTAGCCGCTACCAATGTCTTAGAGTAAATTAGATTCTAGAGGACAGTGCGTGTTGTAAGCCAGTGTCCTGTGCAACACGAGCATGTGGGGCAGTGTGAGACACTCAGACGAGATGCCGTTCCTCTGCCGTTCCCCCTGCCAGTGGCAGCCTTGAGTTCTGTCGCTCCCAGTGTGCGTTTTGATCATTGAGGTCAGTTTATTGGACAGTGTGTTGCTGGAGAAGCCATTACGTGCCTTGTGTGAGCATGTCTGATAATTAAAAGTTTATATTTTGATTTTCTGGGTGCAGTCTGGCACCCACGGTCTTAGTACTGAGATGCCTTGGACTGGCATTTTTTGTAATGTGTTATAAAGAAGATTTTAGCTTAGGATGTTAGCATCTAGGCCATCCCAGCTGACTCGAGCATAATTGGGTATGTCCCGTTGTTGGCCAAGGATTTTTTGTTGTTTATTTTGAAGCAGGGTTTCTCGTAACTCAAGCTAGTCTCAACATGAGGATGACCTTGAAATTTTGACCCTCCTGCCTCTGTCTCTTGAGTGCTACAGTGATGTGTGTGCACCAGCACAACCTTCTTATCCTCTGCCAGGCGTCAAACCTAGGGCTTCCAAATGCTAAGCAAGCGTTAGTCCAACTGAGCCGCATCCTCAGCCCCTGACCGAGGGGTGTTTCCTAAAATGCCACACTTTAAAGACTGAAATTTGTATTTTATGTGCAGTAATACAAAAATATCCTTGAATTGAAAGGATTAAGAGCGCTGTTTTTAAAAGGGATTTATACTAGACAAGTAATACGATTTTGTATCAGGTGATGTTAGCTGTGTGGAAAATATTAAGTAGATTGAGAGCATGCTGGGTTTCTGGAAATTGGAACTTGTGAAATACCACTACTGTCCCCCAGGTGGCAGAGTTTCTGCTGTCATGGAATCCTCTGATGGAATTTCTTTCCCCCACAGTTTGAGGAGTTGCTTTCTACATGAGAGTAACTGGCATTGATTAAGTTGTTACAGCTGGCCAGACTGACCCTAGAACAGTGTGTTCACTAACGATCCTACTCAACATGAAAACCTAAGACAGAGATTTCTCCAAGGAGCAAATAAAGCTGGTCATCTGTAAGGTCCTTTCCGAGTCACTGAGGCTTGGGTCACCGTGACATACTGTTTGATTTCTTCCTTTAGTTGATGGATAGCTTGTCAGTTTTTAGGAATGGTAAAGATGGCTTTGTTTTTTAAAAGACATACAGACCATAAATTGTAGAAATATTGATCACAAAATATTTTTTCATGCTCAACTCTTTGAGGTACATGATGTTAACTTTCCAGAAGTCCCTGGCTTGTGGGAACAACGGCTTTTAGTAAACAGGAAAGTTCGACCTGAAAAGTTAGTATTACGTGAATTGAGCATGTGGAGGGCAGAGAGTAACTTACAGGAGCTGCTTCTTTCCTTGCACTGTGTGGTCCCGGGGACTGAGCTCAGGTCGCTAGGTCTGGTGGCACATGTGTTCCCTACTGAGCCAGCCCACCAGCCCCACTACTGTACTTCCTGCCTTCTGTACCGGCCCTAACTGGGAAGGCACTGCCCTTGTTTCTCACTTCTAGGATTATCTATTGTTCATTTTCCAAAGTGTTTTTATGATTACACTGAGTACATAAGATGCCTGCTAACCCCCATCTTCCTTGTGTCATGGAGGATGTACATGCCACGGTGAGGGTGTTGAGGTCAGGGGACAATGTGGGCAGCATCGTAGAATCTGTCCTTTCCACCTTTTCACGAGTTCTGGGGACTAAACTCAGGTCACCAGCTTCTAGAGCCAGCGCCTTCTTCCACTGAAGCATTTTGCTGGCCTCCTCATCTGTATTAATTATCCATTTTCTTCTCACATAGGAGATCAGCTCGCCCCACACTTCTTGGAGACTTTGTCTTAGAGATGGTGTAGTTTGATATGAATTGCTAAAGTTGTAGAGCAAATATTTTCGAAATGGAACAGTGAAATGATGTTGAGAATCCACTGCTTATCCAAAGACAAGGCCTGGGGACATGGAGTACCACATGGCTCCTATAACCAGAAAAGGTGAAAGCCGGAGCCATTCCTACAGATGGGTGTTTGAGAGTGGCTTCGTCTTCACGGGGCATCTGGAACAGCCTTGTGACACCCGGCCTCCTTGCGCCGATGCATTTACAGATTGCATCCTCTTCCCAGAATGCTTGAGTTTGTACGATAAATGTGTGATTAATTTCATTAATTGGAACTTCATTGTCTGCAAGCACTCAAACTTTCTTTTCTGAGTTGAAGCAATCACTATGTTGTGGTCAGGACTCTGAGGGCCATCTATCTAGCTATGCTTCCACAAATACTTATTAACATATACTTTTACTTCTTAAAACACTTATTTACCAGTTTTTCTACCAGTCATAAAAGCCACAAAGAGGTTTTCTTTTTATGCAATTACTGTTGTCCTATGCTTTCTGCTTTATTTTCATGTTTTTAAATTGTAGAGTGAGGCAGTAGAATGGCAGAGTTGCTTGAAATATTGTCTGGTGATTTTGCTAGTAGAATTGTACATATTTGGAATTTCACAGTCTGAAGCTCCCTGAGGTGAAGGATGACAAATTCATCTGCAACTTATGCATCTTGAAAATGCTTCCATGTGGCCTCTGTGGCGATGGCTCAGTCAGTAAAGTTCTTGCCTTGCAAGCAAGAGGACCTAAGTTTGATCCCCTTAAGCCTACATTAAAAAAAAAGTTCTTCGTGGTAGATGTGTTTATAATCTGAGGCAGGAGGATCCCTGAGGCTCACTGGCCAGTCAGCCTAACCTACTGTACAGTGAGTTCAAGGCCAGTTACATACCCAGTCTCCAGAAAGGGTGGGTGGAGCCTAAGGGATGACACCAGAGGCTGTCCTCTGACTTCCACACACAAGCCCCCAGTATGCACATGCACATGTGTGTGCATGTGTGCACGCACACACACGCAAACACACAAGAACACTACCATTTGTGTTCTACCAGATGAATTTATGATGACCCTAACCCTATTCTCTGCTATGTGCCTTCTCTTCTTTCATTTTAATTTCTGTCTGGCCCCAATACTTTGCTCATCTTCCGCAGTGCCCTGGCTCTGTCTAGGGTCTCTATGGACCACACAGGTGGTATATAGCAGAAGCAGGAGTGGGAATTCTGCTGCTGGCCCTGCATCTCGGGATTAGCATTGTGTGCTTACGCCACTTGCTAAATGCTGTCTTAGTGAATGGATTTCACCAGAGTCAAGAAACTAGAGGCATAGCTAAACGTTAGAGAAGGTACTTGGTAGCTGGAGAGGGAGACAGCCCCAACTACCAAGTGCCTGCACTTTTGATGAGCTATCTCCAGGCTGATAGGTGGGAGTGACCTGGGTCATGAGCATTGGCAGCACAGACTGATGAGTTCTTAAGGCTGCCTGGGCTCTTCCCTTCTTCGTTTTTACCTCTTAAACTTAACCATTTCTCCTTCCACCACAGGTCTCTTTAAGGCCTCTTCGTGTTTCCTGCCATTGGCTCATCACTTCTTACTGAGATCAACCTACAGGTGCCAGATAAAATAGCAATAGATTATTGGTATCCTTTCCCCCCCACCTCTCTCTCTATATATATTTTTTAAGCTAGGGTCGTTCACTGCACCTGAAGCTCACTGGTATAGTCAGCTGGCCAGCAAGCCCCAGGGAGCCTCCTGTCTTGTCTCCCCATGATGATGCTACACATGCACCCTGCAGCATGCAGCTTTTATGTCGGCACTGGGAATCCAACTAAGGTCCTGAAGTTTGTAAGGACTTTACTGACTGAGCCTCTTGACTCCTTTTATTATTTTTTGTTTCTACAGAGAACTCATTAGGCTACAGTTAAACTTGTTTATTAAGAGGTACACAGATCCTGAGGGGGGAGGGACTAATACAGATCAAGCATTGTTTTTAAATTGTGGAATCAAAGATTAACTCATAGAGTGGTAAAATGGCTGTGGGGGTAAAGGCATGGTGACCTGAGTTCCATTCCCAGAATCCAAATGGTAGAAGGAAAATAACACAGTAGGAGAGCTGTTTTGACCTCCACAGGTGTGCCATGCATGCACACACATAAATAACTGTAAATATAAAAGTTACAGGTAAGAATGGAAAAGGATTATTCTTACACTTATTGTCACAATTTGATAATTTTAAAAAAATGTTTTGCAACTTCATATGCCCCCCCCCACTGCCTGTTTTTGTTTTCTAATGCTAGAAGGCATTGGGAAAGCTTTCAGAATAATTTTTTCCTCTTGTTTTGGTGAGAAGAGCCCCCAGGTCGGACTGTTGCTATGGCACGAGAGACCAACTCCAGGACAGGCACGAGCAGCTTTGTTTTGTAGGCACTCCACACCACTGACGTGAACAACAGACCCATTAGTGAGTAGTCAGGGCTGCGGCTTGAAACAGCTGCTTCCTCACCCCTCAACCTCTCTGCCTAGAAGCCAAACCTTTAATGTCGAATGCCTAACTGAACTCTGATACCAAGTTTGCATTCCATCAAAAGTGTGATTTTAGCTGTTCAGTCTACAATTACAGAGGGGGCAGAATGCCATAAAACAAGGTGTGTGTGTGTCCATGAAGCAGATTCATACGGCTCCTTCCCTGACCCATTCTTTGGTTCTTCCTCATGAAGAATGGAGACCATAGATGTGCCTGACAGTGACCCTGGCTGCCCTGGACACAGGCTAAGATAAGGCAGCTAAAGTCTAATGAGCAGATACCAGGCTCCATTTTCGTTGTTAACTCTCTAAGCCTTGTATAACGACTCCCCCTTATAGACTTGTGCGTGTATCCCATTCCCACAGGCCATGAAATGAGCAGAGCCTCTGAGTAATTCAGGTTCACAAGCCATGGTGACAGGAATTTGTGGAGTGGTTCTTCTGAGGTATTCATTTGTGGTGACCAGCACAGCTCTTGAGAACTGTTCTCCTGTGAGGCAGAAAGGGTTCCTTTTCTGCTGCTGACTTGGGTCACTTTGCTTGACCAGCCCAGAAGGTGTCTGTCACCTCCTGGGCTTTGGGGAAACTTAAGGAGCCTCTTAGGAGGAAGTTCTGTCTCAGGCCTACGAGGTATAGAGTGCGGGTATTGATGGCAGAGGTTCATGTCTTTGTGAGTAGGTACGTGTTAATACAGGCGCTTGCTGCTGCTCTGCCCATGCCCTTGTCCGCATCCACTCCTACCTAAATGCACCTACACCTGCTCCCCCTGGTTGCTGTCAGCATGTGCTGAGATGCTCTCTGGCTTCAGGGAAGACCCTACCTAGGTGCTCAGAAGATTATTGTGGCAGCACCCCCAATAAACCACTGCATTCCAAAGTGCCGTTGGCCCTAGGTAGCTCTAGCTCCCACGCCCCAAACCACTGCATTCCAAACTGACATTGGCCCTTGGTACCTCTGTAGCCCTAGCTCGCACTCCTGTCTTCTCTGTGCAGCCGGATTAAGAAGGGACTCACAGGATGACTCCAGCTGATGAAACCATCAGCCACACAGAAGCCCTTGATCGGGTCAGCTTCAGTTTACAGGGTGATAGATGGCTGTCTAACCCCAACAAACTGTTTCCATCTGAAGCTGACTTTGAAGAAAAAAGCCTGCCATGATGGTGGTTTTTATATAGTTTTCAGAATCATTTAGGTGCATATTGGAACCATTCATTCCAAGGTTTTACAGGGTCAGTGGAGTAGAGGAATTTTGTGTTCAAAGTGGGTGGGCAGGTGATAAAAGAGGAACTTTCCCCCGGGATTCTTAGAACATAGACGGTGACAGTGGGGATCTTAGTTCGGTAAGAGGCAGTAGACTGTTCTGCATCACACTGACTGGACCTCAGAATCCCTGTTTGTCAGATGTTCTGGGACTGGTGTTTCTTTGAATTGCATAGTAAGAGAGAACTCATGCAACTCTCCTTCCCTGCAATGTCCAGCCCACCACTTCCTGTTCTCTGCCATAACAGATGTCACTTCCTATGGCCTCTGTCTCCTTGTCTGAGGAATACAAATAATACACTTCATTGCTGTATGTAATGTATGCCAGCTATCATTACTGTTTATCCAGTTCCTTCTATTAATAATGTAGGCCCCTCCTACACACATCTCCTGCATACATCCCTAAAGGCTTGGGTTGTTTTGAACTAGGAAATGACTGAACCAGGAAATGATACAGATATCTTGACTTTGGGGAATGATCAACAGTTTCCAGTTTAAATTATCTGTCTAGTCAGTGTGGCCACAGAGTCATTGCTCAAATTGAAATGTTGACTTTGACTAAAGGTGAAAAGAAGGAACAGTGGCAAGAATGATTCTGGTCTCCGTCTAGTTTGGACAGGTTGGTGTAGAAAATGTCAGGCTAGGAGCACTATGTAACACTAGACATCAAACACTGAAAATCCAGGTTTCCTAGGTGTGTTCTGTGGGCAGAATGAAGACGGTAGATAATGCCCATCTAGGAAGAAAGGAGAAAGCCATACAAGAAGTGAGTTCAGGCGAAGAAGGCGATGATGCCCTTATTCAGAGCAGTGAAACAGAGCATGCTTTGGGTGGAATAGGTACATCTGCCTTCTGCTAGTTCACAGACAAACAAGGCTAGGATGTAAACAGACTTATAAAAATCAGGGAGGCTGCGAATGAATGAGCCCCACCGTGGAGAAACGAGGTGCTTAGCTGCCTGGCCCTCCACAGACAGTCCTCAGTGATCCGCGGTGACTGCTGCAGATCTCCCTTGCCAGTCGCCCTCCTCCACTCCACGGGCCGTCCCCTTTTCCACACCCCCTCAACGGTCGAGTGCTCGTGGTCTTAGTAACAGAGGACTTCTGACTGTAATCCTAGCGCGTCACTTTGTTGAAGGCAAACACGTGGTTTGGAGAGCACTTATAAATCTCTGCTCAGGGCAGGATCGTGATGTTATCTGCTGGCAGCAGAAGGTTTGCTGGGAGCGGAGCTGCCGGAGAGCCAGAGCGAGAGAGTGAGAGAACAAGCAGGGAGCTCTGAGCCTTAGGGCAGGCGTCAGGGATGAGGAGCAGAAGCATTGGGGTTTAAGGAACCGCCTTTCTGGAGCAACCCGGCTGCAGAGAGGAATAGGTATCAGCAGAGGTCTATTTTAGGGTCGCAAGTACCGTCTTACCCTAACCGAGAAAGTGCAAGCTTGCGGGGAGCCAGGAGAGGCTGGGGAAAGGGTGCGAGTACCCGAGGCGCCCCGCAGCTAAGGCGCCCAGGAGGCGGTGTTGTTCCACAGTGGGTGAAGTAGGTGACCGATCTCTGTCGCCCCGTGGCCGCCCGGAGCAAGAGGAGGAGGATCTGCAGGACGGAGCTGAAGGCTAACCCCCTTTGCAGGCATCAGCTGCGGCTGCAACGTGGAGCGACCCAGCCGGGTGTAGGCCACAGCGCGGCCGCAGGAGCAGGATCGTTGCTGCCTGC
>LOJH01017108.1:744-13498 GCA_001685095.1 Ellobius talpinus
AGAAGAAAGTGACTGACAAACTGCCAAGATAGGTGAAACAGCCTTTCAAATTTCTTGCTTCATGAAAAAGTCTCCCAGATACTATGGACCTGTAGGCTGAAGATTGGGTGACTGTCCAGGTAGCGAGATGTCTCTGTCAATGCTAGAACTTTAGCAGTTACTTACACTGCAATTCCTGTTAACTTAGGTAATATTATAGCCTTCTGGAATCTTTGATGGAGTTGAAGAATAGATAGATATAGTTTTCCATAGTTATGATAAAAGATAAATTAGATATAAATTTTAGACTCACAAAGATAGGATAGATGCTATTTTCCTTAATTTGTCAAATGTAAATGGACTAAATATTGTATATAATTCTTGCTTAATACCTGTTTCCTTATATGTAACTTTACTATGTTAAAGTTAAAAACCTTCCTTTTTATTTAGACAGAAAAGGGGAGATGATGTTGGATGTCCTTCTGTATATGTGTTGCTTTTACTGGTTAATGAATAAAGCTGTTTCAGCCAATGGCTTAGCAGAGCAAAGTCAGTAAGAAAATCTGAACAGAAATAGAGAGAGAATAGGTGGAGTCAGAGGGATACCATGCAGCTGCTGAAGGAGACAGACACCAGCCAGAACCTTACCCAGTAAACCACAGCCTCATGGCAATGCACAGATTAACAGAAATGGGTTAATTCAAGATTTAAGAGCTAGCTAGATATATGCCTGAGTCATTGGTCAAATGGTGTTGTAATTAATATAGTCTCGGTGTGATTATTAGTCCATAAATGAATGCCACCTACAGCAAGGTGTTCAGGAAGGCATGGTGGAATAAGTAAGAGAAAGTTGGTGAACTGAGCACTGCTATGTATCACAGAAAGCATTCTAAAGATAAAACTTAAAGGAACAGACACACCTCCCAGTAGCTACATTGCATCTTAGAAAAACTACTTGAAAACACTTCAGGTTTTTAAGAAGAACATAAAACACACAGGACTCAAGCGATCACAGGGACTTTCTAGATGAAGCTGATGCAGGGGCATGTCTTGCATTAACTGATGTGGGAAAAATCCATCTTAAAAGTGGGTGGCTCATTCCCTGGTTTGGGGCTCTGGATTGCATAGGTGAGGGCCAGCATGCACTCACTCATTTATTCATTTTAGATGTGACAGGATTACCTAAAGCCCCTGCCTCTGCAACTTCACTGAAATGGTGGACTGTGGCCTGAAAATGTGAGTTAAGATGAACCCTCTCTCCCCTAAGTCACAGCAGCAGAAGAGAAACCAGGACACCTGGAACTGTGGAGTGGGCTCTTCCCTCAACCATCATACAGCTGTTGCTTTGCTCCCCATTGCTCACCGTAATTAGCTTCTTTTGTGCACACTGGGAACTTCGTCTAAGAGTGTGTCCTTCTTTACTATCTGTTGCTGTGACAAAACAGTAATCCAAACAAATTTGGAGAAGGAATGGGTTTATTTGGCTTACTTCCAGGTCATGGTCCATCGCCATATAAACAAGGGCAGGAACCTGAGCAGAAACTGAAGAGGGGCCATGGAAGAAGGGTGCTTACCAGCTTGTCCCTCATGGCTTNTTTCTTGTACAACCCAGAACCACCATCCCAGGGGTGGCACTGCCTACAGTGGGCTGGACCCTCCCACATAAAAAACATCAGTGAAGAAAATACCCCCAGAGACTCCTCAGCTGATGGTTACTCTTCCCAGGCACTCCCTCCTTGTCAAGCAGATAAAAACTAGCCAGCACAAAACTTCCTGCTGAAAGGGACGATTCCACTTTGCTTCGGCAGTGGTCAGAATAGCGCTAGCAGGGACAGGTCAAAGCCATGTGCAAGGCTGTGGCTGGCAGACAGCCGTGCATGCTCAGCCCACAGTGCTGAGGTTTGGGGTCACAGATTTCCAGGGCACGTTTTCCCTCTCAGACCCTCCTCTAAGTCTGACTGGACCAGTTCACTGTGCAGTCCCCTGGAGACTCAGAACTTACTTCACCTAGTGTGGAGGTGGGCACTATTTGGAGGGAAGTGGCTGTTGGGCTTTACCTCCATGGAAAGGTTCTGAGCTCCAGCCTTTCTGGCCTGTTCTGGCCACTGCTCTGGGTTCCCAGCAGCCATCGGTGCTGTCATCCAGGGAGAGCTTACTTTCTCCCCAGGAATCATGCATTTTAAAGGAGTGTTTTTCTCATCGACATCTGTAGCTGCTTTTGGTACAGTTTGTCATATCTCGCCCATCACTGCCAGAGGCATCCTTTCTAATAGCTGTATAAAATTCCACAGTATAAATGTCCCAATTTTTAATCCTTGATGGATGGATACTCAGTTTCTTTCTGGACTGTTTTTTTTTCTTTTTATATATACCGAAAGAGTCTTGGACATGCATATTCATGAGTCTGTGCTCTCGTTTCCGAAGGATCAGTTCAGATATCAGAACGTCTGCCTCCTGGTTCACACCCACACCCACGTGTGTTTTGAGAGGTCACTTATATGGGTTGATAGACACGTGGTATCCGACAGCCTCCAGATTTACCCCCATTTCCACACCTGTTACTTATAAAATCTTATACTTACACACTAGTTACAAAATGGATACACTACACACTTGAGTACACATGGAGATAGGTACAATGCACACACACACATACACACACACACACACACACAGGAAAAACAGAGGGAAAAAACAAGCGGCCCCCTCTTGCCTAATGGCAACACCATGTAACTCGCTGTGTCTGCCCCCCGTTGATGGTTTGAAGACCTGATCTTATGGTCTGAAATGATTTACATAGTCAATTCTTCCAATTGTCTCAATAATTCTTTTTATAACTGTTTTAATTTTTAATCCAGGAAAAAATTCAGGGTAATTAAGGATCAGAAATTCTTTTGGTTGCAAGATTCCTTTAATCCCCTCAAATCCGGAATAGCTCCCTAGACTTCATTTGTATTTTCCGACAAGGCACTGATCTCCTGGTACATCCGGGTAATTAATTTGCAGAGGACCCCTCGATTGTACTTATGTGATCTGATCCTGGACAATCATTTCTCATCATGCAGTGTCCCCTTTGCTGGGCAGTCCATTGGGTTTGAAGCCATTGTGGCCCTTTGTTCGTCTCCGAGGCTTGATCAGCGCACTCAGGAAGTATCTGCCTCCTGGCTTATTAAGCTCTCTTTTGCCCTCGGTAATTAGTAAGTGATCCGTGACACTGGAGCTCTTGGTGGTGTGAACTACCTCTTCAGCAGGCTCCTTCATCCCGTGCTGCGAGCGTCCATTGATGTCCGCGCCTCAGTCAGTTCTAGGAAGTGACAACTTAAGATGTATTTCATTCCTCTCCCTTCAGTGGCTAATAATTCTAAATTTTAAAAAAAAGAGTTTTTTCATGTTCCTGACTTCAAACTCCTGTTTATTTGAGTGATTAAGAGTTGGCTGGTGGACTGGATGGCTGAGTTCAGATTATGCTCACGGAAAGTCTTCCCTCTATTTGATGGAGTAAATACTCACCATGCTAAAATGGCCTTGGGCCTGAATCACTGTCATCTCATGAAGAGCTCTGCTGTCCCATTGCCCTTCCCCTGTTTCCAGCATTCTGAGTTTGGGAATACATGATCTGCTTCCATGCCCTCTGGGTCTTCCTGCCCTTGCTTTTCAGTCTGGGGATCTCCTGAGTGGGTAACGCCTTTTGGCATGGAATGGCTCATGCAGCCAGCATATGGTCTTTCTGTACATCATTCTTCCCTTGACTTGAGTGACTGCATCCCACAGACTCTCTCCTGCATCAGGCTGGGTGTGGGCCTTTTCTCACTCCTGTGTGACTTGCCTGGCACAGTAACAGTCCTCTTCTAGCTTCTTGTTCTGGGGTAACTTAACTCACCCCAGTTTCTGGGACGACAAGGCGATTCCCAAACCAGTACCCAGCCTCCCAGGCTTGTGACGTCACCTTGCTTCTCTGACACCTGATATCCCTATCAAGTCACTGAATTCTGCCCAACTTGATCCAGAAATGTCCGGAAAGTGTGTTTTCCTCTCCACCTGCCTCTGCCTACACCGGCACCAGCTCTCATCTCCACAGCTACCTGGCATCATGCTAGAACTGCCTCTCCAGAAGGCATGAGTCTGCACGCATGTCCCTTGGGCACATCACTTTTGCCTGAGAAAACTCCCAATGTGATTGGAACACCACAGCACCTGCCCAGCTGTCCGTGTTCTCTCAAGAGGGCAAGGCAAACCATGATCCTGATTCCATGGGGGAGGAATGAGAGACCCCTTCAACATCATGCTTTTTTCCCATCTTTCAGACAAGACTGAGGCTCCACAGTCTTAGAGGCAGAGTGCTGAGCTGGTAGGCATGAAGAAGAGCCAAATCCTGGAATGACTATTGTGGGCTCCTTCTCCCTGAGAGATACAAACTTGAATCTTGTCTAACCCACCCTAGATCCCAGCTGCCACCACACAGCACAGGGAAAGTCCCTGAGAAGCAGCATCAGTCGTGCTGTGAGTCAGTGTGAGCACAGATGAGTGACATTTGCCCTGACCAATGGAACTCGTGAGTCCGCTAGCCAGTGAGCTCCTGCATCCCCTGGACCAGCCACACTGGGCACACACAGGACACAGCGTAAGTACTCACATAAGTAAGACACCCATTGTGGGCGTGTGTCTTTCGGGCCTTTAACTAATGACTTCCACGTGCCTAATACCAACTGCATGAAATCACACTTCCTTTATTTAGTCTGAGCTGATTTTCTCTACATTGTATGCAGTGCCTTCCAGACTTGAGGGCTGGGACTTAGAGAATAAACTCTTCCCCCTCCCTTGGTGCCTTCTTGGCTCAGTATGTAAAATTCACATCCTCTTCACCTGTTCTGGAAACAGCTCATGTGAGTGTGTCTCCCATGAAGTCATCTGTCTGTTCCATCTCAGATGGTCAGTGGCTGATTATGGTGTCCTGTGCTGCGCTGGGCAGCACCAGGCAGGTGTTATTGTTTCCACCATGCAAAGTTGCCTAAGCATTCTGGCAGAATGCTTAGCCAACTCAGGCGCTGGCACTTCCAGGTTCTATGGCTGCGCATGCACCATCAAGCGTTCAGGCAATTTACATAGCCACCCATGGTCCTTATACCCTATGTGATCTATATGCAGTGTGTTCACATGACTTACGTATGCGTGGCTTTATAAGCCCCTGTGCGCATGCATTAGACGGCCTTTAAACGCTGGGCACGCCCACTCCATGGTCTCTTCCACCACATTATACACAAGTGGGCTCCGCTGTGTTATCTTGTGATCCACCTGGTGATTTCAGTGGTTATGTAGCTGAAGAGTACATCTCACTCCCTGATGTCAACAGAAGTGGAAAGGACACGGGAGACTTATGATGACATCACTCATCAGATGTATAGAGACTCATGTGTTTACTCTTTTGAACAACCTAGGTTTTCTTAGGTCTCTGCCCGTCCTAAGTGCTTGCTTGTACATTTAAAGACCAGCCTTAAGAGGCTAGGCAAACTCCCAGCATGCCCCTATTGTGCTGCTCATGGTCACTGAGACAGCACTGGAGGCTTCCTCTGGTCTAGCCAGTATTTTCCCAATGTCTGAACCCAGATTCTATAGTACTTCTCACCAGAGAGTAAAGCGCACAGCTCAAGGCTTGCTGGAGAAGAGAGCCTTCGCTTACCTCCTGTGTTGGAGGCAAAATGCACTGCCTGCAAGCTTGCCCACTCAGCAGCCTCCACTGGACACATAAACCATCCCACTGAACACAAATAAACGCCAGTGTGTAAGCCCTGGCAGGTGATGAGTCCCTACCTGTTCCCAAGATTTACATTCTAGGTGTGAAAGTCAATAAAAACTAATTAGATGTTTACCTCATTTCCTTGGTAATGACCCTTACATGCCACTAATTGTCAAATTGAATCTATATGCAGACGTTACCTCTACAGGGTCAGGGCTAATTTCTGCATACACAAAGAAACATCACCGTGGTTATTTATACCTGTGGCCAGTCTGCTCTGCGCAGATGCTCATGAGCTCATTTCCATAGGAGGAGGAGCCGCAGCCGGGAAGGGGAATTAGGTATGCAGCAACCCTTCACAATAATGAGAGCTATGCACCTAATTCCCCGGCATCGCTTTAAAATTTGTTTTATTAAATAACACTGTAATGTTACGTTAAGTAACATTGGCTTCAGCCTCATTAAATAATCCCCTTAACTATCACACTGGAAAGCTGGTATCATTAGACAAACTCCATTTGTCACGGGCTATGATGTGATGGCTACAGAGGACTCTGTGCCGAGGAATTAATCAATAAATAAGGTGTCACCACTCCAGCGCCACTGGAGGGGCACAAGACAGCAAGGAAGAGGCTCAAAAATACTCATTCAGAAGGGTGCTGTGGTCATTATAGCCAGAAATGTCCAAGCAAGCCCAAAGGGGTCAGGTATAAACACGACCTTGCTTCTTGGCAGCTGGCTGAGAAACCTTAACAGAAGCAACCTGGGGAAGAAAGGGTTTGTCTGAGCTCCGGGTTTGAGAAGGTCTCCATCTGTCATGGAGTCATGGCAGCAGGAATGTGTGGCTGATCTGTTCATTTCATGGTGAAGCAGGAGACAGAGAGACAGGACCAGAGCAAAGTGAGGCCTTCAAAGGCCTGCCTCCCATGGTCCACCAGTTAGGTCCCATGCCCCAAATCTTCCATAACCCCAAACAGCACCAGAGTCTGGATGTCAAATATCCAAACATGTGAGCTTGAGAGAAAGAGCCCAGGTACAAATTGTGACATTTGACCCTGGTGCCATAGGCATATAGCCATCTCATAATGGAAAACACATTCAGTCAGACTGCACAAACCCCTATTTCTTCCCTAACACTGTTCAATAGTGCAACATTGCTTCTGAGAATCAAGGCGAACTCTTCAGTGTGAAGCTCTACAGAATAAAAAAAATCAGTTACAGCCCTACCAGTACAGAGTAAACAAGAGGAAAGCAGGAATGGTGGGGTCAAAGCAAGACCCCAAAGGGCAAACATGGACACCTTTAGCTCAGCATCCAATAGTCAGTGTGGAGGAGCATCCAAGGAACTGTTTGCAGCCTTGCCCCTATAACCTCACTGTTTGAGGCAACTTAGCTCCTCTCAGGCTGCCTTCACTTGGTGCCCTATAGCTTTCCCAACAGATGACCCACATTCCTGGCAGCTCCACCATCCTGGCAGCTCCACTGCCACCTGGAGCTTCATCCTGAAAGGTCCACACATCAGCCACTTTGTAAGGAACCCAACCCTGCTATGCATTGACTGCCTCTTCAGTGTTCTTTCTGGAACTTGGTGCAACCCTCCCTGACCCTGTAAATCTTGTATTCCTGAATAGCCAGTGCCTGCGGGCAAAGCCAGTTATTTTGCATTCTCAAGAAGCATCCAGAACCCTTCACATCACTACAGTGGAGCTGTGATGGTTTCTGCCCTTCACATCACTACAGTGGAGTAGTGATGGTCTGAGTGTCCAGGCAGCTGAACCAAGAAAAGCAATTCACTGCATGGCTCTGTTTGAGCAGAGCCCCCTGGAGGCTCTTTCTGTCCATGAATTCCTCTCTCAGGCACTATCCTTTTTAACTTAAGGTTCTCCACTAATGTGTCTGCATTTTATACCTTGGGGCCTCCCGTGTGAAGTGTCTCACTCTTCTAGAACATTTTATACTGATCCAGAGCAAAGTTCTGTTTATCTTAATGGTGCTAATTTCTTTCACATTGACTCTGGTTTCGCCTACATCTGCCTTGTTCACAGCTGACGTGCTAGCGTGCCTTTGCACACAACGCATGGGTTCCACATCCTTGTGCTCCTGTTTGTTCGGAATTATCAGTGTGAATGTGTCTAAAATCAATCAGCAACATGCATGTCACAGTCTGGATGCGATGTTGCCTTGAAGTTTCTTCTGCCAATCAAAATAACCCAATACTTTTGAATGTCATTAAAAGTTTCAGAACACAGGGAGACTGTAGCCTGATTGTTTTGCCAGAATGCTACATGAATGACCCCTGGTCAAATTCTCATCCAAGTCCTTGTTCCCATCCAGAACCTCATGAGAAGACCTTTGCTCTTCTCTTGCCTCTCAGCACCTGGTCTTCCTTCTCAGGTCTTGTCAGAACTGCCTGTTAATCTCTGCTTCGGTACTGTAGAGTCCCCCCTAGCTTGTAGCTCCAGACTTTTACAAATTCTTCTCACAAACCATGTCTAACAGCCTCTGAACCACACGGTCAGGATATTCATAAGAATGGCCCCACTCCTGGTACCAAGTAGCCATGTAACTTCTCTTGTCATTGACAAGATGCTTCACAGCAGTAATTTAAGGAAGGTTTATCTTAGCGGGTGAGTTCAGTCAAGCAGTGTGGGGAAACCACGGTGATGCTAATGACAGCAGAGACATGGGGATATGGGACGTGTATTCATGTGTTTGCAGACACGCTCACCCTCGCATACACACAGAGAAGCCAGAGATCAACCCCGGCTGTCTTCCCCTATTGCTCTCCACTGATTTGTCAAGACAGAGTCTCCCAGTGAACCTGGAGTTCACCGATTTCTAAGCTGGCCAGCCACTGAGCTCCATATATCCTCCTGTTTCCACCACCTAAGCACTGAGATTTCAGAAGCATGCCGCTATACCCAACTCTCTTATGTAAGTGCTGGGGCGCACACTCACTCGGGGCCTCATGCTTACAGGACGGTGGGGCCCTCCCTCCTGCTTCCGAGCATGCTCAAACTGGTCTCAAATGACTCCCTTCCTTCACCTTTTGAGCAAGTGAATGTGTGATTTTAGAGAGGCAAACTGGGTGCCTAGTTGCTTAAATACGAGTTCAGATCTACCCACCAAGACTGCTTTAGAGCAGAAGTTAAACCCAGCCAATCTTTCACCCCACAGCCCAGTTTGAGAGTCACTGATTTTTAGCATGCTCCCATCAGTTAAAGGTGAGAGTCATCTCAAGTGTGGGAAACCTACTTTGAACTTCTCTGCATCTTGCCTGATCCCTCTTAAAGGGTCTTGTAAAAAGGGACTTAAATTTACATCAAAATCAGTCTCAAGAGCATAGAATCATTGTGAGATTCCTCCGCTCCCCAGATGACTGGCCCAGCAAGCAAAGATTTTGCTGCGTAAGCATGAGGGTCTGCATTTGGTCCCCCAGAACTTACAGCAAAGCAGAGCACCATGGTCTCTGGATACCAGTTCATCGAGTGTTCTTGGAAGGCCTTATGTGTGTTCACACACGTGTGCACCAGCGTGTACTGTGCACACATGGTGAGTCTCTGAGCTATGTGCTTTATTACATGATGCAAGATGAAAAGACACAATTTGTGGCAATTGATCTATTCAATAGAACTTTCTAGAATGAAGGAAACGTTCCCTGTCTACCTATGGCAGTATGGTAGTTTCTAGTAATCACACCGGCTAGTGTGGTTGACTTAAATTCAATCAGTTATAACTATAAATTAAATTTCATGTAAATTCAAGCATCCACTGTGGTTCTTGTGCTAGAGACACAGAGCTGTGGAATCATGTATGGTCCTGATGCTGGGAGGTCCCTGGGCATGTGGAATGGTCAGTTTTCAGACGGGTTCATCCCAGCCTCCAGGATCTAGAAGAATCCTTCTGTGTACAGGTGTGTGTGCCCATCCATCATCCTGTCACTTCTTAAAAAGACCTTTAGTCTGGATGTCTTGTATCTGTCACTGGGTACAGTACCTGTCAATTTGTATTACACGGTGTGCCTTCTGCAAGATCCTGCCCCAGGGTAACCACTCTTGGTGCCTTTTCATTGCACACACAAAATTAATGCAGTGTTAATCACTGTTATCAACTAAGAACATAGTTCACAATAAAAAAAAGTACCTTTGAATGCTTTAGAGTTTACAGCCCCACGTGCAGACAAACATTGAGGAGCTCCTGCCCAAATTTTCCTCACCCAAGTGTCACTCTTGGGACCCTGGGAAGAAAGGGCCGCCCGGCTTCTGTCACCTTAACATGATGAAGACCCTTGAGACATACATTTTCAAGTTCGCTTTGGCAGTCACGAACACCCCCAGATACATCAATGCCATAATCCAGGCGGAACGGCACTTTCAGAGGAGGGAGATGAGGTTTGTAGATCCAGTGGCCAGTCTCAGCGCTGTGGTCCTCAACCTGAGATGCGCACATTTGACAGGTGTTATTGAGAATACCATCTGGGCTTCTGGGTAGAAGACAGCCATGATTCTCTGCCTGGCTATGCCACCAACAAAATTAGCCACTGTTGTTCCCACCCTGCTCTATGTGAGGTCATTGTCTCTGCTCTGGGTGTGTATGGGTCCTACTCCACACACCTGCTACGATGTTATTTTATCCTTCTCCCAGGGTCAGGGTTGCTGTTGAAATGTAATCTCTCCAAGCGAGCCCCACACGCATGGTGCAGGAGGCTCTTAAATGTTTGCTCAGTTAAGGCTGCGACTGTGCTCCAAAGCCAGCTAAAGGGCACAGGGTAAACACAGCAGGCCCTGCACACACGCTCCCAGAGGTATCAGGAGCTAGCCTGGGATGCTGCTGCATGGGGAACAGGAAGCACGTTCTGAGTGACTGTGTGAGTCAATATTTATTTTGTGGTGAGACTGAGAAGCCAAAGCAACCAGCACTGCTGTGTGCACCTAACATGCCACTGTTCCTAACGAGTGCCCTCCAGAGTCTCCTGGGGGTATCACATAGGGCTTTTTGTGTGTGTGTGTTTAAGGACTGATTCCAACCAATGTGGCTGGGCGCTCCTGCACAAACCACGAGCCATGATACCCTCTGGCAGACGTGAGCGCAGGCCAATTGAGGCGGTTCTTCAACAGGGGTTCCTCTTCTCAAGTAATTCTAGGGTGTGGGTTGTGTCAAGTTGAGAATAAAAACTAGCCAGGACACTGTGTGTCAGCCCCAAATGAATTTAAATTATGAACACCAGAGGGTAAGCAAAGGGTAGCAACGTTTGGCTTGTCCGTTCCCGGGATGCTTTGACCTCGCATGCGGGCTCAGCATGGTAAGGCTGGGGGAAGGGAATGAAGACATAGTGACTGAGGGGGAAGCCAGGGGTTCTGACCCAGGGGCTTAATGGAGCCTCTGCTTTTGAACACCGCCTTGCCTCACCCAAGTCTGTGATATCTTCAGGGAATCGGAGCAGGACCCTGTGACAAGCACTTCACATTGCAGAGACAGCAGTGCCAGTCAGTCAGGCTGGTTCTCATCATTCTTCCTGCCCACCTGTCCTCACATCAATGTGTCCCACAGCCCCTCTTCTCAAGTTCTGCCAGAAAGGCAACACTGGTTCTAGCTTAGTAGGGGTTCATCTTTCTGACGCCGTGGCTGTTCCTGCTGTTTGCTGCTCAGAACATGTTTGGGACCCATGCATCAATTTCAGCCTCAAACTCTGTCTCACACATACACAGGGAAAATTAAATCAGATCAAGCAGAAATTGCCTTAAAGGGAGTTAATATTCTGACGAAATTCCTGTTCAGCGTGGTCATGCTAACCGGGTCTGCCACGCTCAGCCTATTATCTGGGTCAGACAAATGAACAAGTCAGGCATCCCTTGGGTGTCTTTGGGGGACCGGCCCTAGAAAATCCCATTTACCTTATGGCTCTGGGTTTCAATTTACAGCGGGGTTAGCAGATGCCAAAACAATGAAAGAATAGTGAACGATTTTGAATGGGTGGATGGGTTTAGGAAATTGTCTGTTTGAAATGTGAAAACTGTAGACTGTGCTTGAAGCATTTGAAATGGAGGCCACTGTTTTTATAGCTACATAGTGAGAAACACTCCAAAACCAATAGGAAGGGGTTGGGAGGCGGATTATGAAAATGGGATGGGTGTAAAATTGCTGTTGGAAAGGCAATTGTCGGCTCGTGCAGACACCACATGTTAGCTGTGGGGTGGGCTAAATGGTCAGCAGAATAATCCCCTAAAGTAGCATACGTCAATAAAAGTCATGAATATCATACCTTGCATGGCAAAGGGACTTGCAGGTGTAGTTAAGAAATTGAGGTATGGTATGGGGACATAACTCCATTGGTAAAGACCTTGACATACAAGCTGGAGGGCTACAGTTCTATCCCCTGAAGCCACATACGAAAGCCAGGTGTGGGCCAATGCTTTTGTAATCCCAGCACCATGAAAGTGGGGAGAGGAGGGCCCCTGGGGTTCACTGGCCAGCCAGCCATGCGCTGTTCAGTGAACCCCGAATCAATGAGAGAACCTATCTCATAAAATGAGGTGGGCAGCTCCTGAGATTGACTTCTAGCATTACACACAGGCACGCAAAATTAAATTAAAATTAATTTTTGTTTTTGTTTTTTGTTTGTTTGTTTAGAAGAACCACAAGACTGGAGACCAGCTTGAAGAAGGACTTCAAGCCATGATCTTAGGGATGAAATTGTGCGCTGGGACCTCTAGGAGCTGGAAGAAGCAGAAGCAAAAGTCACACTATCTTCCTCAGGAGTGAAAGGCACACAATCCTCCCCAAGAGCAAGGCCACTCTGTGATGTGGGATTCCCCTCTGTATGCTGTGAACACCATTGGTTAATAAAGAAACTGCCTTGGCCTGTTGACAGGGAAAAAGAGTAGAACTAGGCAGGGAAAATAAACTGAATGCTGGGAGAAAGGAGGCGGAGTCAGGAGAAGCCATGTAACCCCCACCAGAGAACTTTACCCAGTAAGCCATAGCCACATGGCGATACACAGATTAATAGAGATGGGTTAATTTAAGATATGAGTTAGTCAG
>LOJH01017109.1:1013-13695 GCA_001685095.1 Ellobius talpinus
GTTATTTATAAACCTCAAAGCACAGAGTAGCCTTTTTGAGAGAAGAAGCGTATATCTGGTTTGTCTTATGTAGTCCTAGTTCATGGCTGCTGCCCCTACTTATTAATAATACCTTTTATGCCTTTTCCTCTTAGAAAAGCAACAAACGATTGCATTCACATTTGAGGGCCCTGTATTAGTTGATTTTCTTTTTTAACTATGATGAATTATTACCACAGAAGTCACTTAAGAAAGAAAAAGTACGTTGGGTCCTTTGTTTCAGGGTGGCATACTTCATAGTAGAGAAAGCCCAAGGCAGAAACATGAGGCAATCTGCTGGATATAGTGTCTATAATCACACAGGCAAGTTGAAGAGGCAGAGTTGGGGAAGACTAGTGCTTGGCTTAACGTTTTTCTCCAGTTTCACTCAGTCTGAGACCCCCCCATTCCTTGAATGTTGCTGCTCACATGAAGGGCTTTCTCAAAGAAATATAACTTCTAGGTGATTTCAAGCTCATTCAAGTTTACAGTGAAGATTAGCTACCATAGATCCCAGTGTGAGACTCCACCATGTAAATGGACCAAAGGTGAAAAATGCTTGGTGTAAGAAGATCTATGAGCCTGAGGTTCAGAGGCAGTGGCCATAGAGAAGTCAGGACAGTAAGGTTGACTCTGCCTTCCTTCTGTGGGTGCAGGCTCTGAGCAGCTACACTCAGGGTCGGGCTCAAAGCAACAGCAGCCAAAAGACTAAACCAAAAAGCAGAGCTAGCAGAGGCAGGAGAGGGGAGTCCAGCTACTTTCCAGAAAATGGGAGACAATATATGCTCATTGTATTAAGATGTCAAAAAGTCTATTGAGGTGAGGACCATACTTTTCTGGGGATCACATGGGGCTTTGATTTTTCTAGTAGCT
The DNA here is from genome assembly GCA_001685095.1 of Ellobius talpinus. Lineage (NCBI taxonomy): Eukaryota > Metazoa > Chordata > Mammalia > Rodentia > Cricetidae > Ellobius > Ellobius talpinus. Next base: position 1,905 of record LOJH01017109.1, read on the forward strand.
AGCATGCTCTCCAGAAACAAGGGTATAAATCACATAATAAATCAGGCTGAGGTATTTTGACAATTTCAGGGTCACACATTTGTAATTCTGAATGTTAAGGTTATTTTTATAGCATTACTATCTAGAGAGACCTTACGATCTCCCTCTTTTCTTCTCTTTGCCTGGCCTCTGCTTCTCACTACTGTTCAAATAGTTCTCTGTGGTTCTCTCTAGCTTTTCTGAGTAAAACATCCCTTACCCAACACGGGAATGCTGGTTCATCAAGGAAGTTGGGAGGCTGAGCAGCTGTGCACACAGCTGTTGTCTGGAAGCCCTTGGCACTGCCCAGCTCTGTTTCTGATGAGCACATGCTTTTCAGATGGCATTGCCCAAAACATTTTAGCCACACAAAGCTCCCAGACCACCACTCAAATGCTATTGACTAGACTAGGGCTCTGGGAGTCATTTTGTCAGGCACAGCAAGACCTAGTACCTAAATTCTGACAACTCAGCATTCCAAAAGCACACTCCATCTTCCCACCTACGTTGAAAAATCTGTTCCCTAAATGCCTCCCCAAGAAATAGAAAGTGCTTCCTTTGCCTATGTCTATTGATCTTGGAGGAAGGATGAAGGGCTATGTGAAAGAATCACTCTTTGGGATGTCAGAATCTCCTTGGAAGAGTCCTAATTAAGAACTCAGATGAGTGACAGGTGGTGGAAGCTGGAGAAGGTACACTTGACATGCAGCAGAAGTCAGTGTCTGTGCTGCAAATGTATGGGATGTGGGGGGGGCAATTGAGACCTCGAAAAATCTTTGCAGGTGATACTATACTTTTGTTCTTCAGTTAAATATTTAAGAAAATAATTGGAGATAGCCACCAATAGATTTTGCTCTTTTTTTGAGCAGGATACCCTATCACTTGATAGCATGTAAGTTTCAAATTTAATGGGATTTATCTTCTATACTATGCGATCTTGCTGAATATGATCTTTGAATGTGTTTTTCTTTTGAGGTTAGCATTCTGTGAAGAGCCACATCTTGTTTACATATTGCTGAGGGCAGTCTAAGTTTGGCAGCCATGAAGCACTCTAAAAGATGGACCAGACAAATTATATATGACATTCTTGCCATGCTCTGTGTTTGCATTCCCTGTAGCCCATTTCCCTATCCTTATGATGTTGGTGTAGAATGAGATCATATTCCCTTAATATTCAAGTTATGAAGCTGTGTAATCCCAGCTGATAGCACAAAAGCAAAATTCTTCCTCATTCTTTTCACTAACGAGCTCAGATTAGTTCCCCGAGACACATTTTCTTCATCTCTGAAATAGGTGTAATAGTGATAACTTCTACCACTTAGAGTTGTTGTTCCTATTAGATGAGAAAATACCCACGAAAAGCACAGCCCAGTCCTGCTTCACAGGGGGGTAATTAAGAACAGTCCCAGCCTCCAAGCATGGTTGGGACAGTTCTGGTTATATGTGCTAAGAGCACAAAAATCAGGACCAGCTTGATCCACAGGGGATCCTCATGGCCCCATGGGGTAGTGTTGTTTTCTTTGGTTTCTGTGTGAGAAGGGAGCTCAAAGGCTTTGCAATAGTTATCCAGACAGAGAGAATATAGAGCAACCTCTCTTCCTGATCAGCAAGCTGTTTCTGCACATCACTTCAGAACTGGTGTCCAAATGCCACCCCCTTTCAAGAAACTGTCTGCAGAGTTTCCTACGATGGTAGACATATTCTATAGCCATATGGTGCTACAGAGTAGCCTTTGACCATATGTGGTTACTGAGCACTTGAAACCTGGCTAAGTTGACTGTTGAAATGAGTGAAAGATTTTTATTTCATTTCAATTGCTTTAAACAAATAAGGCAAGGTAGCATGTATCTGTAATTCCAGCACTTGTGAAGGTGAGGTGGAATGATTGTGAGTTCGAAGCTTCCCGGGGTCATACAACAAATAATCGATAAAAAATACCAGAATAGTCTTATATGGCAATGCATCATTTGAACAATGAATGAAACCTTAGCTTTCTTAACCTAATACACTCACAAACACACACACATACACAAACACCACACACACATCATACACACACACCATACACACATCACACACATACACCACAAACACACCACCCACATATACCATACATACACAGAGCACACATACACAGACCACACACACACACACACACACAAACATTCACACACACACCAGGCATGTATACCCCTATAATTGTTTCTGAGGTACATATCCATTGGGTGGAAAGGTTGTAAGGGGTTTCTAATCTCATCTGTACTTTGCTTCAAACTAGCCCTCCAGAAAGATGAAAAAAAACATCTGAAATTCTTCACTCTAGTTCATCTGGAGCTGGAGCACAGGCTTCACAAAATGCCTGACAGGAGGAAAAAAACAAGAAAGAGCAGTCTACAGTCTACAGATGCTGCAACTGGGCTTGCTCCTGAACCACCAGAACATTTCTTTCTCAATGTCTTCGAGTCACCCTGTCCAGGATCTCCAGGCCAGAAAGAATTCCTTTTATCTTTACTTTTAACATATGCCTTGCTTTCTCTCTCAAGATGCCAGGCAATGAAATTCTGATTATATTGGTCTCATAGCTCTTAGGATCCAGTTAGAATAATAACACCATGTACAGTCTCTATATTTTCTCTAGGTCTAGACCAAGCCTCAGGAATAGCGTATGTTATTACAATAGGATCCCTTTTCATCCTGATAATAGCAAATGAGATAGATATTTATATGAGCGAGCCTGGACGGGTGTGTAAACAGAGTCTGAGAAAAAGGCTTATTTCCAGGTGATTATTTGGTAATGGGATTGGAGGAAATGGATTTAAGTAGCGGAGGGAGTAAGGAAAGAAAGCAGCAATGTGTTAGCATTTATCAGCTAGCTCTCTGGGGAAAATAAAAAACAAAAATGAAGCCTAAACCTGACTTATGAATGTACACCTCTTTGTTGTTGAGACAAAGAACCTGACAAAAACAGCTTCAGGAAGAAAAGTTTGCTCTGTCTTACGGTTTGTGGGTGCTATGCACAACTGCACAAAAGTCAGGGTTGCAGGAATCTGAGGCAGCTGCTCACACTGTGTCTGCAGCCACAGAGCAGAGAGGTGAATGTGAGGCAGCTTCTCACACTGCCTGCAGCCACGGAGCAGAGAGGTGGATGCTGGTGCTCACACTGTGTCTGTCGCTAGTGCTCAGCTCACTCTCACCTTTTTATTCAATCTGGGATCCCAGAGTCCAGGAAACAGTGCTGACCACATTCAGGGTGGTTTTCTCTCTTCAGTTAAACCACTCTGGAGATGCCCTCACAGACACACCCACAGGTGTGTTTCCATGGTGATTCCAAAGCCAGGAAGCAGACAATGAAGATTAACAGAGATGCTTGCCTCTTTCTGCAGTGTAAATCCTCTCCCATGCCAATTTCAATCTGACATCACTGAATGTGGTGTTGAGAAGAGAAGCTTCCATGAGTCCCAAAGAGCTGACTCTAAGTTGTCACTGAGAGGAGACTCCATACAAAGATGGAGTAAAAGCTTAGCCATTGCTATTGACAAATGGGTTCAATTGTCAAGGCACTTTGGACAGAGTTTGGAGCAAAAGGAGGAAGATTTGTTTGTCAGTTTTCTTTCTATGTTGGTCAATGATCGTTGGTGCTAGCTTCCTTGTGGTTCTGGGATGAACTGTATGAATGCTGAAGGCATATGACAGCAGCTTCAGAGAGGTTCCAAAGCAGAAAGTGACAAGCTTTGTGCCTTGAGACACAGCATCACCAGTCTGTTCCATTGAGAGGTTGGTTGAAACCAGTAACTTTGCCTGAAACTATGGCTGAGAGAAAATAAAGTATCCAGTAGCCCACCTCTGGGTCCAGAGTCTCATTGCCTTTGCCCTCTTGCAATGACCCTATCTATCTCACAAGACTATTTCCACACTGTTATTCAGGGATAGTCCTGAGTGGGGAGCACAGGGGAAAAACATCCATCTACAACTCATACTTTGCACACTCATCCATAAACCCATTGTGGAAATCTTCCTTTTCCTCTGGTGGGAGTGAAATCAGTGATGTCAGTAAACTTAGGTTAGATAGAAAAGAGTTTGTGATAACTCTCCAGATATAATCTGTTTTCCTCCCAATCTAGCTACACTTAGCAGCCCATGTAATTTGTTGAGGCAGAACAGGTTACTCTATTTCTGCCACTTCCCAGTGGCCTCCTGGAACTCCTCTTTTCCTCTTCAAAGTCAAATATTTCTTGCTGCAGTAGACTTGGCTTCGCCTTAGCACCCTAGGTCCTTCTAATGGGTCTTTTCCGCTCCCAGACACCATTTTTGTGCAGTCTGGACCTCTGTAGTCCCTTGTATTCATTGGATTGCAAACCCACACGGCATGGCAGCCTATCATAAGCTTTTATGATGCTAAGGATCTAATCCAGGGTCCTGTGCATGCTAGGCAAATGGTCTGCCACTCGACCCCCACCCCTAAGTTTGCAGTTATTTTGCTGTAGAGCCCTTTTTTCTCTGGATTTCATGCTAAAGTTACAAAAATCCACTTGATATGTGGGTTGGAACACTTTCCTCAAGGACTATGCCTGTGACCTTAAAACCCAAAGAAGTGTGCTACATGCTGCATTTTTTTCTTGGTATCGGGGCTTATAAAGAACTAGAGCTCTTTTCTTCACCTTAGGAAGGTTTTACCAGCATGTGTCAGGTCATTGCCCCCATCAAAGCCTTCACCAAGGTAGCATCTTCTTTAAAACTTGTGTGTGTGCGCACACGTGTGTGCATGCATGTGCGTGATGGCACTGTTTCTGATGTAGCTGCTGAAATTTGGGTTACCATTCACTTAAATGCACGGTAGCATACTGTACTCTGCCATGACCCGTTACCTTTTTGCCAAGGACTGGCAGGTAATTTAACTGGGACTTCCACTCCTATACACTTTATGTTTTTTGGTGATGGTTACAAGATCTGTGATTTCACCCAGGGCTGACATACCATTTGGTGTGTTCTCTTGGCAAGCGGGTGGACAGTTTTAAGACATTTTAATGAGGCCTTTTTATTAAAATGGCCCTTAATCAATGGACCAGAAAAGAAAGTGAAGTTTCTCTTAGCTATTATGAATGTCTACAGGCCTGAAAGATAGCTCAGTGGTTAATAGTACTTGCTGTTCTGTAGAGGATGTGAGTTCATTTCCCAACATCCATGTCTGGCAGCTCATGGCTTCCTGTGACTCCAGCTCAAGTAGATCCCTTTTATGGCCACCACAGACACTCACCCACACCCATATGCTCATAAATAAAAGTCTTTTAAACAGAGAGTGCATGCCCAGGTTACATGCTACAAACACAATTCCCTTTATCTTCTAGCAGCCTTCATAAAATCCCCATGTGAAAGATTCAAAGAATGTGGCTGTATCTCACGAAGCAGAAACCTACACATTCCTGTTTTCCTGGACTCACTTGGGAAAATGGACACATGAACCTGGGGCAGGGGATGAATCAATAGGAGTTTTAGTATATAGATCATACAGTTTGATCTTGTTTCTTAAGATATCTTCTTTCACCTAAGTCAGTAAGACCTAGGACTCTTACTTGCCCAGATTTGGAAATGAAATCATTCTATCACCATAGCTCACAAGAGAGTCTGTCCTCAAACTATTTAATTTCACTGGTTATACAGTTCAAATGATGCTTTGGTTGGCTCTGCATTGTCTCCACTCTTTGTAACACTGGGTCCTGCATGTTTCTACTGTTCTAGGCACCCTGTTTTCCACTCCAAGTCTTGCTGAGCAGTGTCCTCACATCTACCTTGCCTTTGACAAGGAATTGGTGTCATTTGCCATTTTCTCAGCTGCGTTTGTTCCATGGCTCCCAATTCCGTGGCAGATTCCCTCATTTTCAACACCAGCTTTCAGATGATAGGTAGCTGAAGCAGCTCAGATATTTCAGGGCTTCTCTTCACAGTTCATTCATCATGAGGGAATGTTCTCTAGGCCCTCCTCTGGAATGTTTGTTGGATAGGCTTTCAGATCCCCTATGTTATCTCTGTGCTGCCGTACTCACTTCTGAACCCTCCAGTTTCATCCAACACGTCTATCCTATTCTCTGTAGGTCATTACTGTCTCTAGACTTCTAAGTGCCCTTGTTACAAAACTGGCTCTGGATATACAGCCAGAGCTGAGGAGTATAAATTACAGAAGAGTACCATGTGAGCCTTTCACTCCCATGTCTTCTATGTGGAAGTAAGAATTGTACCAGGGTAGGAATTTTTGGGGCCTTGAAAATTTGACAATTGTCCTACAGCTTTTATTTCCTAAGAAGCAGAAACTTCTCACTTCCTCCAGAAGGCAAATTTGACATCAAACGTATGCCAGCGTTTGGTGGGCAGTGAAGGAAACTGGTTGTTTCTACCACAGACACATGTATCAAGTATCCTTAGGACTCTGGGAAATGTAAAAAAAAAGTAGCTATTATCACAAAATGGTCATCTTGACTATTGACTCCACTTATTTTTAATTTTAAAGTTATTTGATAATTTCATACCTATATAGAATGTGCTTGGATTACCTTCAGCCCTTCCCCTCTCTCAGTATCTTCTCCCCAACACTTCCTCACATATTCATGTCTTCTTTCTCTTTCAGTAACTCATTGAGTCTAAATAGTGCAATCCACTCAGTTATCTACCGGACCATGGACAGCTTACCAGAAACTACCCATCCCTCTGGAGATTCCCGGAAACCATCAAGTGGTGGTAGCTGCTGAGGGAGGGTGGGTACTTGTGAGCACATGCATGCTTTCATCCTGCAACGTTGGCTGTAGTTGACTGTTGACTCTTCGTGTAATATAATCCTTCCTGTGGTTCACGGAGACAGGCTTCTGAGAGCTTTCAAATGACATTATGTTGATTATAGAACTCATCAATCTAAAACTTATTTACTTTGAAAAAACCTGGAGTGAGTTAATGTTAGCAATTTGCTTATAATCTGAATCAGGTGGTTAAATTCGCATTTCCACAAGCTTCTGAGGAGTTAAATTTTGATGTTAATCTGTGATGGGGAAGTACTTTCATTACTGCACTGTGGTAATGATAATTATGGTGGTGGTTGTCATGATGCAGTCACTATGTGCCAGTCAATGTTCCAAGTCCTTTACACACACAAATTCTATTAAATTCTCACAGCCAACACTGTGCAGTAATCATCCAGTATGTCATTCCTGTTTCTGACAGATTTTTACTCATTCCTGTTCCTAGTCCTCTTTTTCTCAGTTCTCAAAAGGATCACTAGTACTAAACAAGATTTTTGGGGTAATTCCTCCATCTACACCAACCAGAGAAATCCAGTAATGGCCCATCCTGTAGCTATGTCCGGAGTCCTCTAAACCATTCCATCAGATATTTATTCCCATCTCTCATTTGTCTTCCCTCTGGGATCTAAGCAAGCATCAAATATTTATATAGTGTGGACACACACATATATGATGACCTGTATGTGATGAAAGAGTCTCACAAATACACCCATCCATCCTTTTCCCATTGAGCTTAATGTCCTTCCCCTTGAACCTGAGCAGGTTTTAGTGCCTTGTTTCACTAATAAAATGGACTCACAATGTTCTCAGACACTTGGAGGCTAAATTCAAAGAAGCCTTGCAGCTTCCCCTTGGGTTTCTGGGAAGTCATGAGCTTCCGTGAAAGAAATGAGATGATGTGTTTTGGTGCTCACAAACAGCCCCAGCTGAACAGAGACTTCCTAACCCTGCCCAGTGTCAAATACATGAGTTAAGTTGTCTTGGGAGTAACATGAATTTACTGCTGGCCGACTACAGCAAAGTGTCGTTGACTGAAGGCACATGAAACAGGAAAAGCACCACATAAGTCCTGCTTGATCCCTAACCGCATGAAGCATGAAAACCAATAATGTTTTAATGGAATAAGCCATTAACATTTGTAGTAGTTATGACAGGGCAATAGACAACTAGAAAACTCTCTGGATGTGTGCTCATGGTGGTTGCATGGGGAACAGTGGGGTAGATGGTGTGGTGAGGCAGGCCAGGCTTCAGAGAGCATAAATGTGCATGCCCTGGAGAGTTTCTGCTTTCTGTGTTCACCCTGAGCTTCTGTCAAATAAGAGGAGAACATACTAGTTGTTTTCATTTCCAGACACCAGTGCCTGCTTACATTTTTCTTGGGAACAGGAAACATCTCCTTCTCTTCTGGCTTTGGTAATTTAAAGAAAGCTTTCATTTTATGGAACAAATGAGTTTAAATGAAGACTTTAAGGTCCCTCTCACTTCACGTCCAAAGTCATGCCTTATGATTGCCCACCTCATTGATTTCCAGGTATGGAAGCCTGGGCAAGAAATCTATAATAATGAAAATGTTATTCCCACAACGTGGTCTTCTAGAAAGAATTCCATAATCTATGAAAACTACATGTTCTTTAAAGCAAGAAGGTGAAGATAATGCCACAGAGTGTCCCCATTACTTCCGTGGGGAAGCAGAGGTGAAGAAAATGCCAGAGTGTCCCCATTACTTCCGTGGGGAAGCAGAGGTGAAGAAAATGCCACAGAGTGTCCCCATTGCCTCCATGGGAAAGCAGAGGTGAAGAGAACACCATGGCGTGGCCCCATTACATTTGGGAAAGCAGGGCTGGAGAGAATGCCATGGTGTGGCCCCATTACCTCTGGGAAAGCAAGGGCCTGGGAGAAATATTCTTGGTGTGTGATCAAAGATGATAAGACAAAACACCAGGTGTACTTGTAATTTGCTCAAGCTAACTGTAAACGTCACCTCATGTTTTGTTTGCCTTAATAATAAAAATGAGAAGTCCTTTATTTGTACTACTCTTAAGCCATAAGCCTGGAGTTCCCTAGTTCCCCCCCATGTAGATATTTGGAGTCTATTCTTCCATCCTCAAGATTTAGCCTTGCTGGCTACTGGTCAGACTGACACCCAGGGAACAACATTTGCTTTCTTCTACTAACAGCAAACCAGCAGTGACAAAGCAGGAGGCAGAATACCTCTTTCTGTATGTTCCTAGAGAACTGTTCCTCTACCTTTTGGGAAAATGGTAAGGTGTGTGGGACCCAACTGAAGTAGTGATTGACGTCTGTAATCCATTGCTGCGGAGGTAAATAACTCATGGCTTACAAGTGGCTGCACAGGCTCTCTGGGTGCTTAATATATACATTTCTCTTATCCTGCATGACAGTACTTTTATAAAGACTCTGGTGTGTAATAGAAACAGAAGCTATCTTCATCAGGCAAGAGGGGATTGGAGTAAGTAAAGCAGACGCTTTGTGGAGAGCAAGGAGCCTGAGCTTTTCATAGGTCAGAGCTGCATGGCTCATTTGCAGTAGTTATCACAAGGCAATAGAGAGCTAGAATACTCTATAAGGGTGGTGTTGTTGGTTGGAGTGGGGAATGGTGGAGTGTCACCTCTCTGGAGGCAGTGGGACCTGGGAGAATGGAGCTGATAAATGAGGAGAACGGAAGTCTTATGCAATAGCCAAATTTATTTATAGCTCCAGACAATTTATAGTGAGCATTAAGAAAGATCACATGAGTAAAGTTCGCACGAGTCCAAGCTGTATACAATCAGAAGGACAGGCTGCATGCATGTGGCAAAAACACATTTTTTCATAGAGGCCTATAAAGGATGGTTTAAGCATTTAATTGAAAAACAACAGCAAGCAATAATGAGTAATCCGTAGTAAACTCAGCCCTATCTTGTGCCTGGGAAGAGCACAGAAACACATTCCAAGAACAATTCTGTATTCCGCAGAAACCGAGGTCACAAGACCCTTTTCTTGTTTTCTTGGAGTGTGCTCATAGGCACTCAGAATTCTTCTCACATGACTCCATTCCTGGGCTTTTTTCTGACAGTGGGGTAGCTGTGTAGCACGCAGGCTGTTTGCATGAGTTTCCGACAGTGGGGTAGCTGTGTAGTACACAGGCTGTTCACATGAGTTTCCGACAGTGGGGTAGCTGTGTAGTACACAGGCTGTTCACATGAGTTTCTGACAGTGTAGCTGTGTCGTACACAGGCTGTTCGCATGAGTTTCCGTCAGTGAAGAAGCTATGTAGTACACAGGCTGTTTGCATGAGTTTCTGACCATGGGGTAGCTGCGTAGTACACAGGCTGTTTGCATGAGTTTTGGGGTCAATTGGTTTAACTTCTCTGTCTTGCTTTACTGAATAAGTTTAACAATGGTCTTGGTGTCCTAGGGTTATTGTGAAGACTAAGTGACTTCACACTGGCAGGGCATTGTGATCAGTGTTCTGTACTGGGAGAGGTGCTAGAAGCTGGTTATTGATATCATCATTATGCTCCATATCAAAGGCTAACTGTATGATTTTGTCTGTAGTCGTGGGCACGGAACACTTAGGCTTCCTCACGGCGAGAGCATTCGGGAGGTGTGAAGATGGAGAAGACACAGGCTGGTGTGTGGTGCTCTGTAAACACCTACTCTTACTCCCCTAACTGGGGCTACTGCATGCTCCTGGGAGAAGAAAAGGAAACTAGAGACCTACATGAGAGCCAGGAGCTTGGGACTAGGTGAATCAGCTAAATAAATATCCTGAGCCAATTGCCCCAATGCTTGGAGCTTTCTATGCCTTTCTCTGTCTTCTATGAAGTGAGAATTTGCTAGTCACCTACCTCCCTCTTTGACATGGTGCTTTGGGACTGCCTTTTTCCCTCTTTCTGCTGTTAGAGCAACAGCTACTGGGTTGCAGCATGCTCAGCAAATTATCTCAACGTTCTACTGAGAATCTGTCTGCTTCTCTCAGTTTGGCTGCTACCTTCTTTGCTCTGGTCATTGTTGTGTCCCATCTAGACCCCTGCTGTAGCCTTCTGAAAGCTCCAAGGTTCTGATCCTTCACATAGAGTGTGCACAGCAGTTTCTTAAAAAAAAAACTGGTCAGAGAAGCTTTATAAAATAATGGGCAGAGTGTTCAGAGCAGATTCATCAGTAGTCAATGCTGAGAACAAGTAGTGCTGAGTGCTCACCTAAGGACGACGTCTATAGCACTTTCTCCAGGGCCAAGGCGACATTGCAGAAGGGAGGAAGATTGTAAGAGCAGGATGATGGGAAGAGTGCTGTAAATTGCTGTCCTCTTGATATGGCGAGGTCATAGCAAGCATGAACACAGAGCAGCTGTGGTGACCTGAATAAGACCTACACTCATTCGCCCGCAGAGAAACGGGAGGAGAACTGGTTGGGAAAAAGAAGGGTGTCAGAAGGAGTGGGAATCGGTAAGAGAGGGTTAGGGGTGAACATGATCACACCACATTGTATACATGCTTGAGATTGTCAAGAATAAAATAAATTAGTTACAAAGCTAATTTAAAACAGTATCCTAAGTGAAACACCAATTCCAAGCTTAAAATTTGCAATGGTTTCTTCAAGTTTAGAATGAGCTAAAAATCTGCCTGTGATTTACAGGGTTTTGTGTGCACCTGCCTCCTGCATCACCTCCAAGGCCACATTTCACTTTGGTTGAATCTCTGGACTCTTTGTCACCATAGGCAGCTTCTTTCTGATGTTCTTGGTACCTTCAGGGAGGTGATCATCACAGTGCCCAGCTCTCACGCTAGACACGCCTTCTCAGGGAGGTGAGCCATCACACTGCCAAGTTCTTGCCCTAAACACACCTTCTCAGGGATGTGATCATCACAGTGCCCAGCTCTCACGCTATACATGCGCTCTCAGGGATGTGATCATCACAGTGCCCAGTTCTCGCCCTAGACACACCTTCTCATCAAGGTTGTCCCTGATCGTGACAGTTGAAATGG